>JABSTQ010005528.1:0-53382 GCA_013358835.2 Ixodes persulcatus | reverse complement strand
CTGTGCTAATTAGTTTACTACTTCGTTCAATTTTCCCTAGATGATTTTCCACCAATCTTTTAACCACCTCTTTGCATGTGCACCCTTTTCCCTCCATTTCTTCCATCCTTGTTCTTAAAGGAGGTGTGCAACGATTTCAACGTTGAAAGAATTGGCATCTCTCTACTTTTGACATTGTTCACCTGTCACAATGACGGAAAACACACCTCCTTTCATCGAAATGTTGCAATTTCGCGGCGTAATCGCGAGGCCAAAACTAGAAATATTCCCCGACCTGCAGCTGCCAGCAGCGGCCATGAGAAACACGCGGCGTAACGTCAATGGCGGTCTTGTGGAAAGATAGCAAGTTGTGCAAATACCTGCTCGATAAAAGGTAACTTTCCTATAAATCTTGTTGTTCAACATAAATATAAATGCAACAAAAACCTGGTATCATCAACAAAACTTTTATTATACGGAGTTTTAGTGGCGCCATATATCCGAGGTCAACAGAACCGTCAGCTCTATCTGCTACTGCGAACAGCCGCCAGAAGACGGAGGGGACGGGGGCAGAAGCCGGAGGGGCACGGGGGCAGAGCCGGACAGGGATGAGCTTCACCGCAACCCCGCGCAACCCCATTGACGTCACAGCGCATGTGACTCGGAAGTTGGTGAAGGAGTTGAGAGGTGCCGAACACCTCAATCTTTGTCCATTTTTAAAATAAAAACTAGGACATGCAGGCAAAAGCGGTTCTTTGTTCTTTACTTCAGAAAGGTCAAGACACCAACTCCCAAATTATTTAAGCAAAGCACTGAAACTGTTGCACAGCTCTTTAATTTAAAAAAAGCTACAATAACAATTGCCAGGGACGTTTCTGGCCTTCTCCCACCTAGCAGTGTTAAAAGTGTTCAGATTGGGGGGGGGGGGCTCTTTTTGTTATAACAGTGATGTGATTGGCCTAAGCCGTTTTGGAGCACCTTTTGCAGCAGCCAAAACAGTGTTTTGGAGCAGCAAATGTGGCCTTTGGAACAACCATAACAGTGTTTTGGAGGCAGCAAATGTGGCTTTTGGAGCAGCCAAGACAGTGTTTTAGAGCAGCAAATGTGGCTTTTGGAGCAGCCAAGGCAGTGTTTCGGAGCAGCAAAAGTGGCTTTCGGAGCACATATTCTTATAAAATAAAAATATTTGTTTTGAGTGCTGTACAAACAAAGGACACTTCGTGTTTGTTGTGTTCTGATGCGACGGATTGTAACAGAACTCGCTGCTTGTGTTTTTTGATTGCTGAGATATCCCACAAGTGTACAGTTTTGTAGGCACTGCCGAGCAATTCCGAAAAACCGCTTGCCGCCGTTTTACTGGTTCACGACGCGCCAGATTTTCGTGAAAAGTAAGCAAACGTAAAACATGGATTGCAAGCGTCCCGGCTGGTGCCTCTGTCGTGCAATCATGTTCGCATGCACGTGAGAGCAACTTCGGCAGGCTTGCAGTTGCGCGTGCTTTGTCGCGCGAGCGGAGACAATGGCTCCTCGACCTAAACCGAAACCACGCAACTCCGCTCCGTTGCCAACTGATTCCCAAAATTGTATGTAAAATGTAACTGTCGAGCATATGACAAAAAAAAAACAGTTCAGCCGCACGTGCTTGCCAGGCCGGCAAACAAGGTACAAGCTAAACACACAAATAAAGGACCTGAGCGTATCGATGCAAGATGTCGTGAGCCAGGGACAAAAAGTTCTTGGAGCGCTGTGCACAATGACTGAACTCGAGACAAACAAGCGCGCTGTGCGGGTTCAGCGTGCAGACATTGCCTTCTTTGCTTTAGCTCACTTCTCTTCGCCAGCTTTCTTTCGTGGCAGATATTTCATGGACCGGGGTACCTCTCGAAAGAAAGCCCACAGAGATAAACCTTGTTCATCAAAACTTTGACACAACAGTCTTTGACTTAAAGAGGGATTTCTTTAGTAACATATGATTAAAACAAGACAAGGAATGTTGATGAACATGCGGCGGTACTTAGTTTCATTTTAGAAAGCGCCATATCTGCAGCGACGTGGGGACAGCAAGACCCAACGTCGTGCGACCACAGTGACTAAAAGGCAGGGACCAAATATAGTTCTCCCACGGCCGTTGTTTTCAGGAGCGAGTGCTTCAGCTCACAAAGCAACTCCTGCCGCGCAAAAACGTGGTATTTTTTCACAGCGTGACAGCATGACTGGTACCCGGCATGCTAAAGTCGAAGTGTCCGCACACACCCGCGTCTATCGTTGAAAATGTTAAAAAAAAAAAAAGACGCGAGACGAGACCCTTGACACGACGAGAACGCAAGACGGCGGGAAAACCATGCAAGTGTTTGTTGTTTATTTTGTAATAAAGAAAATAAATATAGTGAAAAGGAAGGAAATGGAAACACCCATGCAAGACCGGATGGACGATTCATGCAGGGTACTTTGTGTCGGGCGGCCGCTTGCGCCACATAACCCACGCATGCTCAATTACGGTACTCAGTTTAGTTTCGGTCTTGAAAGGCGACCGAAATTGGTTTTTTGGCGCAGGATTGGTGCAGATTACCCATATTTTGGCGAAATGTAGCAAGATGTAGCAGGATTAGCCCCTTGGCACACTTTGGTGCAATTGGCGCAGCAATCACATCACTGTTATAATTATTGTTTAAAGGAAGACTGATTTTCCCGCCCGCTTCTACGCCACTGCCCCCATCATTGATAAGCACAAGACAATACAAGTCGAAAATCTTACACCAGCTCCAGTTTCTTTTCTTTTCCTTTCGCCAGTAAAAATGTTCAATGCTACAAGAAAGAATAGTAATAGTCAGGATTTTTTTCCGGGGGGGGGGGGCGGGAGAATCGATGCATTTGAGATGTCACTGAATTGGGGTGAGCAAGGGAGTTCAACCCCCCCCCCCCCCCCCCCTCCCCCATACACACACACTGATCGCTGGGTCCTTTTCTCCAAGATCCCCGAGGCATGAGTATCGTTTAATTTCAAGTGCGCCACCCATGCTAATTAAGTGCATTATTTATTCTCTTACAAACAATAAAAGAACAGATACAGACAAACAAACAAGCAAGCAATACGTGATATAGAAAGATGAAAGGCAAATAAATAAAACTATGGAGAACAACAGAGCACAGATGTTTGTCAAGCAGCCAACAATGCTCTTCTAAAATTTAAAAGGGATGAAAACAATTCTAAATGTTGAATAACAATGGCCCCAAATTGGACCCTTAAGGCACTCCAGTATTTAAAACATATAAGGCAGAAAAACACCCCTCATACAGCACTCTGTTAGGTCTTCTGCCAAGATAACTAGAAACCAACTGCAAAACAAGCTAGTCAACAAAAACATTTGTTTAAAATTATTTTAATTTTAAACACAGGCATCCTCTCAATTAAACACGGCAAAACTACTAATATTTCCATAGATTCGTCGAGGCTGCTGACACGCCAGTGTCACAACCAGTCTTGGGCAGTAACTAGCTACTAGTAACGTGTTACCGGTAACTACGGTAGGTACTTTTTTCAGTAAGTTGTAACTCGTTACTCTTAGTGAAAATAACTTGTAACTGCACAGGGTTACTACTTTTCGAAAGTAACTTGTAAGAGTAACGTCGTTACGGTTATTTCTCAGATTTATGTACAAATATATTGCAAAACACAACCGTCAAATCGCCTCGCAACTCGAGAGAGAGTCCCAAGTCCTGATACGGGAAGGGCCCAGCAAAAACTGCTGCAGAAACCATCTGAAGCACGAGGGAAAAATAAAAGTAAAAGGAGCAAATTTTTGGGTGACCATGTTTGGCGAAGCTAGCTGGTCCCACCAACTGGGAGAATAAAAGTATTTCTGTCCAAACCCATCTTTTTTTTACTATTTATTTGTTTGTCTTGCTTCCCGTCATCTACTGTTGTGACCTGCTGCTCTGTTTCACGGGTCCCGTCACTTGAGAAAGAGCGTTCACTCGAAACGTCTGTGTCGTTCTGCTTGTCAGTTTTCTTGAAATTGAAAGAATGCCCTTAGCTGGGACCAGGGCACTTGGCACCAGTTGATTTATATAGATATTCACGTCTTGGGCTTTCCGCATTTGGGGTGGTGAGATGGAGGAGCGCAAACATGCCCGATCTGGTTAGGAAGTGACGGAGAAAGGATCGCAACAGCCGTAGGGAATTCTACGCGCAGCGGTCGTTTGTACCTCGATCAGTGCTTCTTTTGCACCGCTGCCGTCCTCAGCGGGTTTGACGAAGGAATGCCGCCGCAACATCGCCCTCGAGGTTTTCAAGAGAAGTTTCGTATTTCATGAAAGACTGTGCGCACGCTGTAGAAGATGGTTCGACCGACGACTGGACTGGAGTGGCATAACATCCGCAAAGCTGACTGCGAAGTATGACCTATATTATTATTGACTTCGCATTAGCACAATTTTTATTGCTTCCGTCCCATTTAACCTCACCAAAGAAATCCAAAATTACAATTCACCGATTCTAAACTCGCGCCATGATTGGATCTACCCGAGATCTAGATATGTGCTGTTGTATTCGTGTATACCTCATGGTGGTCACGCTTATTTTAAAGTTGTTTATAAATTATTAGGGGGTGTCTGCTAGCTTAAAATTTCGAAAAATTAAAGTCGCCTGTAATTTTGTCAAAGGAGAAAAACTATAAATGGTTTATTATATAGTGCATTTACCCCAATACTGTCTTAAATTAAGATCTTGTTCAGGGACCTATTCATGATAAAAGTTTAAATAGGAAGAATTAACCATGTTAACAATCATTATTGGGAAACTCTTAAGGCACGTTCACACTTTTGCGACAGAGTAAGACCAAGAGAGACCAGACCGGTTTTTAAGCCTCTTGTGACTTCTTAGGACCAGCTCCGCTGCAGCGCATACGGTCCTAAGAAGTCGCAAGAGGCTTAAAAACCGGTCTGGTCTCTCTCGGTCATACTCGGTTGCAAGAGTGTGAACGGGCCTTAAGTCTCTCAATATATCAGATCCACTACCGCGAACAACACAATGTCTCGTGAAAATTATAAGCCAATTTAGAGGCATATTAAGGAAGGTTCCTTTTTAGTCTTTTTTACTATTTTTGTGTAAAGTAACGAGAAAGTAAAGGCATTACTTTCGCAAAGTAACTGTAACTGTAACAAGTTACTCTTTCAATTTTCTAACTGTGACTGTAGCAGAGTTACTTTTTTTTTTTCCACCTGAGTAACTATAACTGTAACACTGTTACATTTTGGCACTAACATGACCCTGACTGGTCACAACACAAAGCTGAGAACTTCCGAACGCTGTGTACAAAGTTTTCCGCGACAAAATCCCGCCACATGCGGAGTTCGGATGGGGAAATCATGCACACTTTGTACGCTTCGTACCAACGTCTTTGTACCTCCGGAACAGTGTCCGCGCCTCCACACGCAATCCACACTCATGATGTATTCGCACGAGAAAGCTTTATCGCCGGAGGACACCGAGTATGTCATAGAGATGTGACAAGAAAACAACACTAGAAGGAGGAGGCAGTGCAGAAAATCCCAGCGAGCATTCCCACGACAGAGTCGCATGTTGTTGAGTCCCCAGAGTATTTCTTTTCGCAAGCCTGCTGGCGACTTTCGGGAGCTCATTGTACAAAAGGCAGGGAAAAAGGAATAAAGAAAAGTCACCCCCCACTTCAAAGCTGTTCATCATTATCCTCCCCCAAAAGCAGGGGGAGACAAAGGAGGGGGCCCAGTCGCTCTGACGCAAAGGCGGATATTCTGCAGGGCAATCATAGATTCTCCTCGGCTCACCGCGAGCTCGGAGGATTAGCAAACGTCCGTGATGCGTAGCACGTGACCTCAAAACTCGATGACAATTAATCCTCTCCTCGGGGAGAAATTCCGTCATGCAAATACACCATCACTTAGCCGGAGTGCGGATAACAATCCAAAATTATTTGCACTTGAAGTGCGAATAGGAACAGCCTTTTTATTTTGATTGTGTTCGTCCTCCTCTCCAGGATTTTTTTCTCTCTGCTTGTGGTTTCCACCAATTTCCCGCCATCGTCGCAGTGGGAGACGTTTCGTGTTTTCTTCTATTTAGTTTCTGATGGTGTTGTCGGCGTTGTGTTGGCGCGTTGAAGGGGTCATGAGTTGCGTGCCTAAGAAGTTTCGGTCCTAGTTGGCAGTGGAAATGTCTTCAGCGTGTGTGTGGGACTGGCTGGACAGTTGATCCTATCGGACGTGATACACTCGGCAACAATGTTGTGAGCTCGCACCTCATTTCGGCACGCACGGGCAATTTTGAATCTACGACAAAGACGAGCTGGATGTTCCTTTGCATTCCAACTAACAAATGTAAGTACGTACACTACACCGAGAAATTTGGCACGCTTTTTGTGCCTCCACATCGAGCAAATGAGTCTTTGTACGGTTGCAGTCTCGCCTTGCATGTGATGCCTCCCACCCTGTTTTTAACCGTGTTTTCTGAATTCCTTGTTTAGTTTAGATTTCTTTTTGGTTTCTGTATAAAGAGCGGGTTAACAACGAAATAATCAGATTGTCAAATAAAAGGTGAATGCAAACACTGCCTCCTTCATGGTTCTTGACCGCTGCGAGCGAACAAAAAACCTAGCTCGGTTGTACGAGAATCAAGTAAGCAATATGACTGCCTCGTTCTACCATCGTCGCACAATAAGGCTCCGTGGGACAAAGTTACAATCTCGTCCTGCCGTCACCATTCTAGTTTCAATGACAAGAAGTAGAAACTTTTTCGTTCCCCTTCTCAGTTTCGTGCCAAGTAGTGAAGGTACTTTTGCCGTTTCGCGACGATGCCGGTCCGCTTGATCGGCACCGAGCCTGGCGCCTGAAACCAATCGACATTGCCGACGTCATCACGTCGCGGAGCAGACGACGCGCTATTTTCTCGACAGCGGAGGCACTTGTAGCGGCCGCATTGCACCCGTGGCCACGAAGTACCTTCGCCAGCCTCCGCCGCGCTACGCACCCTCTCCCTTTTTCGCCTTATTCTGCATACGCTCATGCTTTCTGTACGGCCGTCCAAAACAAGATGCAACATCTCGCTCCATATACCTACGCCAGAACATGTTTTAGACCGCAGCGGGGTCGGCGTAACTGCGAGCCCCCCCCCCCCCCCCTACCCTTCCCTCCTCCTCCTCAAGAGCTGCGCTCTAATTTGGCGTACAGGGAGTTGTTAACGGCTTTCTTTTTTTTTTTACGTGTTTAGGTACACGAATCTCGAATACGTGTCGATTTGGACAGCGCTTAATCCTTCTATTCAGAGCTTGGCGTTCTGACGTCCTTTCCTGTCAGTTTTTCGGCGTAGTATTGCATAACACACCTAACAAGGACAGTACCTGTTTGTTGAATAGATAGAGAAGTCTTTGAGCGTGAAACCCACCTCACTTTTGACATGTGGAAGGCTGCCTTCAAGTTGTGGCAGTTGTTGCTTCTTGCCCAAAACTTGTGATTTCCAAATCTAAACGAATGATAAATAAATAAACACACCTGAAGTCTCCGAGATACACGCATTTTCCAATGAACTGCAACTTTTATGGCACGGCATTCAGTTCCTTTCTGTATATCAATCATGTGAAATAAATCACGAAAAGCAGCGGTGCCGCATTCTGTAATGTTTGGCCCAATCAAGTAAACGTTACATGTGGCCTGATAACTGTTGTACTATCGGAAAAATATGAAATGCGAACAGAGGAGCACGTGGCTCGCGGTGCACGCTGCGCCGCCTGAAAGTGAGCCTAGGGGCGAGGGAGTGGGGTCTACCCCGATGTGTACACGCCCCTCGATCGGCGCATCCCAAGCTTCAGCATTGTAATGAAGCTTGGGAAGCGCGAGGCGTGAGGGGGCTCGCCGCTAGTAGCAGCTAGAGCGAGCACTGTGGCTGCAACTAGTGGCGAACTTCCTCGCGCCGCACGCATCGAGCGAGCAACGATAGAGGTGGCAGCTTTCAGAACACCGAGAGGCGCAATGCCGAAGCTTGGGAAGCGCCGAGCGCGGGGCGTATGCACAAAACGTCAAAATAGTGGCTTTATTATTTCGATGTCTGCCTTCAATGCAGCCGTCACAGTAATAGGGCGAAAGCTGTTTCATGCTTTCGTTCCGTTTAGTTTCTGATGGTGTCGTGTTATGTCGACGTTTTGACGGATTGATGTGTTGCGTGCCTAAGATGTTTCGGTCCTAGTTGGCAGTGGAAATGTCTTATTCAGCATGTGTGTGGGACCGGCTCGACAAGTTGATCCTTTCGGACCTGATACACCTGGCGGAAGAGCCATGTATAGTGAGAGTTTGGTCATTCATCGGGAAGTATAGGAGAAAAATGAGCAGGCACCATTGGCCGAAAGCAGGCTGGGCGTGTTCCAGGGCATCTTCACAAATCCGAATGTGGCCAACCAGAAGCCGAAAATAATACCCTGGCAGTGGTCATGAGAAACAAACTTAATAAATGCCTCGGAGTAACTCTCGGTGATTGAAAATATGGTGCACGTGATGTTTCAATCACGGTCATTCAAAATCATGGTGGAAGAGCGCAACTAGCGGAACGATCGACATAATCCGTACATCAAGCACCGAGAATCTGCAGTCCGAGCGGTCACACTCTGTCCGAGCAAAACTGAGTTGAGCAACAGATTCGTTTCTTACATCTTTCTGCGTGATCATGATCGAAACACCACGTGCACCCTATTTTGAACCATGAAGGGCTACCAGGCACGTAGCCAGAATTTTGTTTCGGGGGGGGGGGGGGGCCCGCCCATGACAAAATGTTGTATGAGGGGGAGGGGGTAGAGGAGGCCCCAGCAAAATGTAAGATTTCGGGGGGGCCCCGGGCCCCATGGGCCCTCCCCCTGGATACGTGCCTGAGGGCTACTACATTTAACCCTTACGCGCTTATTAAAACCATATACCTACCATTAAATCTATTTCTCGCTACCACCGCTAGGGAGTTCTTTTAGGCTTCTGGTTGGCCAAAAGAACATGTCAAGCCCTCTTTGTGTGTTTGGTGCACGCTATGGCTCTGCCCGCGCCTCTCACTGACCAAACTCTCTCTAACACGGCTCTGACTGGCGCCGATATTCTGAGCTCGCATGTTCTTTCGGCATGCGTCTCACTTAAAAGTTTGATTATACAACAAAGGAAGAGCTGGATATCCCTCTGTCTTGACTGCACGTAACAAATGGAAATACATACACTACGTAACACTGAGAAATTTGTCACACTTTTTGTGTCTTCCACCGTCGATCCGCCACCTTCGAGGTCGCGGTTTGACAGGAGCGCTCGTCCATTGGTCGTGTGTGTTAATTTCATATATATAAATCCTTTTTATTTCCATTCATTGATGGCAGAGACCGAGGGAAAAAGCTATCCCAAGGCAGCTTGACGAGCACTTGGCCCCCTTATAGTGGCAGCATTGAAAATGATACAAACATCCCAGAGAAAGCATGTTACAAAATTAAAAGATGCTGAGATTTCTAAAACATGAACTTAGTTCCTTTACGTGGTAAACAAACAATATCAGAAACAGAACGAAAATACTCCAAAGACAGCTTTGTCAAAGAATATAAGTATCTACAAAGACTTTCTAAAAACATGTATCATAGTGCAATCTCGACTGCAAACGTGCTACATCAAGTACCAAAAAAAAAAAAAACAAGCGAACAAATACAGAAATATTCACTTCCTTGAAATACACAAAATACCCCTTTCATGTTGAAAGATGTAAACACCATCGTAGCAAGCAGGACCCTGTAGAACTACAAGCACATCGTTGAAGAAGCTTCGTAGAACAGAAGAGAGAAAAAGGTTTATCTCGCTGGCGGGCCGTTTTAATTTTCTTGTTGCCGCCGAGTACCGTGTGTAAAGGCTGAACCGCATGTAAGCAATTTACCGAGCGACAAAACGGTGCGACGGCGACAGGGAATTGAGTCAGCGACGAGCGACGAAACTTTCTTACGTTAACAACCGCATGCATGTAAGCGATTTGGCAAGCGACGACGACCCGCTTCGGTATCGCTCGGTCACTTACGCGACGAGGAAAACCGCATGAAAGCGACGGGAGCGAGCGACCAAGGCGATGAACGTTCAGTCGAAGTTCGGCTCTCGTCTTGTCCCTTCATCGCTTTGACTATTTTTTTGCGCGCTGCTACCAGCTCGTAATCGTGAACCAACTCGGCCTCATCGCCACACTGATCCATTACTCAGTTACCTGCGAGTCTCCTTTTAATTTTAATTGGTCCGTTTATTAATTAAAACGGCCAGGTGAGCGCGCCGTTTTTACGGTTGCAGATGACACTGCTCGTGCGCAAAATCGCGGAAAGTCGACGTTGAGGCAGTCTCACATAGAGCCGGGCCGTGATGAGGGCTTTGTGAAGTTTATTTCACAGCCGCCTCGCACCTAACGATTCAGAGTTGGGAAGTTGGAACAGTACCTGTCTTTTTGAGATGAGAAGCCTTCGAACGTGATATCAACTTCACTTTCACGCATTGCGCGCATTGTGTTTGTTACGTTTGTTACTAAAAAGAATGCTAAACGAGCGATGGATTAAGAAACACGGCTGAAGCTGAAGACCTTCAATCGGGCGGCGACTAGCGCCCTCTAGTCTCTGAGTCGTTTAACGAGCGTCCGCAATGAACCGGCGTGAACCGCTGCGCGAGTTTTGGACATTTGGGTAATATATTGCGTGTTTTCATAAAAATTATTATATCTAAATCGGAAACGAAGGCAGTTTTCTAGCCTGGAGAGCCAGCGACCACGGTGTCAAGTGTAGAATCAGTGCAATCATTAGTATCATCAGCCGCAAAGCGAAACTGAAACAGCGAACAGACGCGCGTTATTTTGGTAAGGAGTCTTCTTCGTCAACCGGGTGTGAACGATGTTTAACTTCGCTATATTTCACGCCCAAACCTGGGTTCCACAACAGATGTGTAAAAATAAGCCACGATTCTAAGGCTCATTCACACTGCCCCGTTTTCTTACGTTAAGTTACGTTACGTAGAACTCACCGGAACATCCGTGTCTCGAATGTCGCGTGTCATGCGACATTCGAGGTGACTACCGACTAAATTGCGTCTGGCGCAGTCAATATTGCTCTAAAAAAATTTTTTTTTCGCGTAAATTTTATATTTTGACACGCGTGTCCCAACCAGACTGTTTTGAAAAAACTTTTTTTTTCTTTTCAGGGGCCCTTTAAAATGAAGCAAAGGGGTCCCGGTGACTTCAACATAATATTTCGTAACGTAACGTAACGTATGAAAATGAGGCAGTGTGAATGAGCCTAAACAGTCGAAAGGAATACGAGCGTTTTCAAGGCCCGCCAAAATTCCGGCGACGCTTATATATTGCTAATATGCCAGTGCTGTCATTATGTGAAAATGACCCCATCTCGCACCTTTGTGAGCTGTTAAAAACATTGAAAACGTAAAGAATAAAGTATGTGGGCTATGAAAGGTGTCTTCTTTTTTATTATTATTTTCCATGCTCGGCAGTTTTAGAGCGCAGCTCTTAGGCGCCCATTTCCGGCTTGAGCGGCGTCGCCGTCGCCGTCGGCGTAACCGCGCGGTGCATGATGGGTAAATTTCCTAGCGGAAAATTTTCCCCGCTAAATTTAGCGGAAACATTTTCCCGCTAAATCTAGCAGAAAATTTTCCCCGCTACATCTAGCGGAAAATTTTCCCCGCTAAATTTAGCGGAAATATTTTCCCGCTAAATTTAGCGGGGAAATTTACCCATCATGCACATATTTTCTATGCTCGGCAGTTTTGATTCCACACTTGTTCTCAAAGATTTCGAGGATGCGGATGATGTTCTAAACGTAGAACAAGCATCTTCGCAGAGAGCACAAAAAACCAGTACTAACTTATTGAAAATCGGACTATATTAAGTGGCCTTTAGTTTATTTCGATCATTCATGCACAGGCTGCTACTGATCCAGTGCTACTGCGCAGTTCTTGTCGTCTCTCTTAATTTTCCAGATGTCCTTCGTTCGTTTGGCACGTATGTTTCCCATGCTGGAAAGCGTCGACGTCGTGTTCTCACTAACAGTGCCCGACAGTGCACACAAATGCATGCACACAGCTGATTTCACACCGGTTTTAATGCGATTAATTTGAAAGAAAAACGCTGTAACTGACCAACTTTTTCGTCTGCCTGACCCAGAAATGTTCCAAGCTACGTAGGAATTATTCGGAATAGTATTTGCTCTTATAGCCGACCGCATGCAGGAAGAAAATGCACTCACTTTTTCTAATAGCAATGCATTACCGGAAGTGAATTTTTGACTGGTTGCTGTCTGCTTTAATTTGCGACAGCACACTATTGCCAGTTGAGCCTCTAGCATACATGTTAATAACGATCGACGATCAGAGCTCGGTGTTCTGATGTCCCCGCGCGTTCTCGTCTCCTCCTCTACCTTAGTTTCTCTTTGCATAGGTTCGAGAACGCATTGGAGTCTCCTGCACCTTGAGCGCGCACACGTTGCTAAATCACGCCGGAAGACATGGAGCGCATGCTGGAGGCTGGGCGTTCAAAAGACACGCGCCGACGTTCTCATTTTGTCAGTGATCCTACACGTCTTTCTCGCCTTCAGCAAATCCAGGGTGGGCCCAACACCTTTCAACTCGGCACAAACTGCAAACGACCGAGACTCTGCCAATTCTTACATGCACCTGTTGTCATTTCCCACATGCCTTGTAACCATATACTGCCTGTCGTGTTCCTTAAGCTAAGAAAATGAACAAGAAACACTACAACTTGTACGACGACATCCAACCTATAAGTTCTGGTGAAGAAAGCCAGGAGCCACGACTACAGCCCCAAGGAACAAGTGTCTGGTGCAACAAAATATTGCGGTCACATAAGTGAAGGATAGTGATGGCTGAAAAGAAGGAACTGTCGTTTAACAATTTGTATTTACGAAGGTGCCTGTGCTGAGAAGTATCAGCCCAATAAAACCAATTCAAAGTTCTCCTAGACTCCCAACTTGCATAGGCCCGATGCCGGGCTCCCCTCCCCCCTCTCCCAAACTCTTCGGAAAAGCAAATACAATCACCTCCGGAACCTCTGGGTGCACCCATTAATCTCATCTGTGCGCCCAGGTGCCCGCATGATCAATGCCATGAGGCACTGAAAAATGATTTATTTCGAATTATTATTCGCTAGACGAAATCGCATTTGTAACTTGGTAGTGCGTCTTTTCGGGGGGGAGGGAGGGGGGGGGGGGGGGGGGGGGGCTCTGTCGGGTTTCAGCTTTCCCTGGGAAATTGGAAACTTTCCGACCATGTCACCTCGTACATAATCCTTGTGGAGGGCAGGAATTGGGCTATTGTCAGGACCGACACCCGAAGCTGCCACTCTCTGAACTGCTACAGAGAAATCCCAGCATCAAGCAGGATGGAAAAGTGGGAACTTTCTTAAGAGCTACTCCGCTTGTGGCACGTTTGCTTCACCTAAGATCTGCAATGGCAGACAAAAGGATAACAGCCCTGCAGAAGCTTGACTGAAGACCTTTATCTCGCAGAAACAGTGAAACAAAAGTCTGATTACATCTTTATTATCCGCAGATTTTTTTCAAGCTGAACGAAAAAGAGTGAAAAGAAAAAAAAGTCATTGCACTAAAGATATGCTTCCAAATTATTTACACAATGCAAAAATAAACATGCATTGAGCAACAATTCAAAGGACCCTGTAACCAAAGCAAATTCATTGCTCAGTTAGTATTCATTGAGTCTTGGATTCACTCACCCTCCTCATTCTAATAAAAAAAATATAAGAATGTTAGCCATCAGTCGAGCAGAGAAACAAACTACCAACCTATGTTACACAAAAACAAGCAAAGGGAATTTTCCAGCATACAAGGACACCAATGGTCTGAAAATTCTGATGCAGACAGCCAGGTAACATGGAAACAACTGCCAGGAGGAAAGTGACATCTCAAAGCAGGTGTCATAAATACATGATTGCAAAGATGCCAGTGCAAAGAAAGAAGGCGAAAACACTTAGGGTATAAGCATGTTAGTCTGTTCCAAATTTTCCAAAACTTTCGTCAATGCAGTCCCAAGGGGCCATTACACTCTATTCAATATAGGTAAAGTGCCAATTTATAGCAAAACCTGCTGGGCAGTGCGAGGAATATTCAACTAGCGAAGTTTGAACCGGTAGCAGGAAGTTTTGTGGTGCACACACACAATCGGCAATCAGTCCCCCACTGAGGAAACTGCTAAAGTGAGATCTTAGCGGTAAAGGACGTCAAAAGAAAAATCTTGGAAAAAGTTATTTCACACCACTTCAGGTTCGCTCACACACTTGCGTTTAACTATGAACGATTGAAACAAGACCAGTTTTAAGCCTCCTGTGAGTGCTCACGACAGGCTGCACAGGATTGCAGAGTCGTAAGCCCTCACTAGAGGCTTAAAACAGGTTTTTAGCTTCTCCGGTCGTAAGCAGTCGCAAGGGTGTGAACGAGCCTTTACTTCAATACCAAAATCCGCAACAGCTAAAAAAAAAAGTGTAAATGTTTTTACTTTTATTTATTATGCAAGATTGCATTTTTGTTACATATTAACTTTTGGCCAAGAGAAAATGATAGACGTTTTTACAAACATATTAGACTTTCCTCAAAGAGCACACCTCACGCAAGTTCAACGGAGCTTGGAACAAGAGCTACGTAGAGCATGACCCAATATACATTCAGGTGCAGGACACAGAGTAGCTGCTCTGAAAAAATTAAACAATGTCTCATATTCATTGCCCCAGCCTCTAGATCAGAGCTGGAGAAGAATCATTTACTACTCCCCAATACATTAGAGTGATGACAAACAGTGGCATGTGGTCAAGAGGCTCCAGAGCAAGGCCAAATAATCTGGCTCTGCTGTGTACAATTTATGTGGCCAACCAAGCTGGAATTCCAATACAAGTCTCTTGGAGATTGCTGGCATCTGAAAGGCCGACTTGGTTCAGGCATCACGAAAATGCCCTTATGGTTTGTTAACCTCGTGTGTTTGCATGTGCCCGACGAGGCAAGACCGTTAAAATAATAACCTGGGACGCTGCTGGATTTTGTCGGGCTTATCGCGCATAAGGGCTTCAGTGTGGCGAGCTTAACTATGAATCCGAGCAAAGCCTTTGGGACCTCTGTTGCACTCGGGTATATGTATACTTCAATTGGGTACAGGTTCAAGAGGCGTCATACTCTGCTCAAGGAGGAGGAGGAAAAGAGGAGGGAGAGGAGAATGAGAGGAGGAAAGAAGGAAGGAGAGAGAGGAGGGAGTGAAGAGGAGACTGAAGAAAAGCCCCCGAAAATTTGTTGTGAAAAAAAAAAAAATGAAGGGACTCGGGGTCGGGGGAGGTCCCCCACCGATTTTGTGGGCACTTTGTTGTGGCGTTCTAGCAAATTTAGAAACTGTTTCTGGATGTTCGACTAAACGCTGGTCGCTTACTGTTAGAGATAATTAAAGGGTTTATTATTTTTAATACCTTCGACTAGCTCTACCTGTTCCGAAAGGCGAAAGACTGCAGCGGGAGGAACGCGAGGATGTCAGCTGTCAAAAGAAGGACTGCTGAAACTCTGCAGACACACCTTAACTGGCTGTGGTAGAAGTCGATGGACGGCCCCATCCACTGCAATAGTCCCTCCCTCCGAGTCCTCAATATCATCGCTAAGCACTACCCGATGCCTTAGAACACTCGGGGGATGCGATTTAAGATTTAAATAACAAAAGCATTTTGAGGTGATTTCTGAAGTGATCGAACTCGGAACTTATTTTTACTCTCAGGGGCACAAGAGCAGTAAGCGTGGCTCTTCACATTGGGCCTATTTCTCAGGTTTTCAAAAATGTACTCAGTTAATGGTTTTGATTTCGTATAGCTGCTTTCTTAGCATTTTGAATTTGGGTTGTTTGGTTATTTTATTTTACAACGTGAACTATGGTTTTCGCGGACGACAGAAGATACAAAAGGACACAAATATCCGACTGGCTGTGCTTCCATACATTCACCGGATTTCCCACAACCTTAAGAAGATTGCATCGAAGTTTAAGGTCAAAGTCGTGTTGTCTGCACCGGACAAACTAAAGAAGTTGTGTCCGAAAATTAACAAGTAGCAGCAACAGGGTGTGTGCGGAGTTCAACATCAACAAAGATACGTCGAATGCCAATGTGCAGTCGTATACGAAATACCGTTTACTTGTGGGAAAGTGTATGTGGGTCAGACAGGAAGGTGTGTCAACGATCGTCTAAGAGAACATGCCGTGTCACTAAAGTCTTCGCCAGCAGGCCATTTTGCCATACATGTCAGGGACTGCCAGTGCTCCGCCTTGTTCAGGAAAACAAAAATCCTGAAACGTTTCGGGGAACGACGAACTCGCGAGCTCTACGAGGCACAGGTTATTCTGTCCAGTGGGGATGCCTGCGTAAGCGCGCCGTCCGTGGCCTAGTCACCAAAAGAACTTTATTTTTTAAGTCGCGATAGTTAACGATCCTTAGCATCTGTTAATATTTTAAACGTAAACTTCCTTTCTTTTTTATACCGGAGTTTCTATGCACGTCATCCGAGGACTCAATCGTTTTCAAAAAGTCATTTAAGCGAGCAGCTTAAAGCTTAGTATTTTTAGCAATTCATTTTCAGGCAACTCAAGCTAAGCATATGTTTTTGCACGTTTTAATTATGCATGTTTTAAAAGCATTCTTGGGTTCTTTTTCCTCTTTCTCCTTTTCATTAATCGTCAGTTGTTCGTTCAGCGCTCTATCCTGTCTCCCTTGTCCAACCTTCCTTGTCGTTTTTGCCCTGTTATTTCAACATAATGATCAACCAACTAGCCCACCAGATGATTGTGATGCAGTTTCTTTCTTCTTCAATGGGCCCTTTTCCGTGTGTTTCTCCGATAGACTATGTTTCTTTTTATATCAACCTGATCGCCATCTCAACCTGCAAGGCAAGATTCTATTCTGTCGCTATCAGATACGGTGCAGTTCCACCGGACCTACAAGGTGTGTTTGGCTCAGCAAGACCATCCCAACATCATGCCAGGAGGATCTGCAAGATCGTCCGCGCTGAGCTGTGGAGGCAAGTACGGTATTACTGAACGTGCCTCTGGGTGCTTGCTGGCGGTGGGGATCCTGGCGGTGGCCAAGGGTGACGACACAGGTCCTTCCTGGATGCAGCAAGTAGGGCAACAGAATTCTTGTGGTCGTCTTATGTACCACACATAAAAGGCCCTCCGAGTACAAAAAACCAAACGCAAAGGAGAAAGAGTGACCTTGGTGGGAGATGCTATTCTACCCGTAGAATTAAGCAAGATACTTGAAAAAGGACCGAAATTTTGCAGAGCTCCAAAACGCCAGAGAGTGCAGCTGTTGTCTAACATCCATGACATAGCTAATAAGGCTCACGAAAGTGAAAGAACCCGATGTATTGAGGACAGTGTCGACGTGCTCTTACGATCTATGCCAGATGGCAGTCAAAAGAAGATGAACATGTCTCGTTTAGTTGAATACTTCATCGCAAACGACTTAAACCTGCTGGTGTCTGATAAGGAAGGGGGCTTTGTGGTTATATCGAGGACAAACTACCTGGAAAAGGCAGGAGTTGCCATAGACAAGAACTTTAACCATCTAGAAGTCAAAACCAAAAAGGTGAAGGCCATGGCGCTCCAACTGTGCACCAGGCTTGAGTTGAAGCAAATGAAGAAGCTGATATCGACTACCAAATAAGATAATTTAGACATGTTTTTCACAGCCAAAACCCACAAGGACAGTTGTCCTTTTCGGGTCGTTGTCACTGAAAAGGGATCATGGCAAGGGGTGATGTCACGCTTCTTACTCCGTCACCTTTCTAACCTCATACTGAATGATCAATTCCTGATACCAAACTCAGAGGAGGTTATACAGTACCTTCAGCAGGATACATCGACAGTCAGGTACGGATTTTCGCTCGATGTGGAAGACCTGTTTTATTCAATCCCACATTCAAAATTATTTGCAGCCGTCAAAGAGTGTATTGAGGCAAAGGGAACCACGTCCTTTCAAAACGAATGTGGAATTTCGGAAGAATCATTTCTAGAACTTTTGCAATTCTACCTTTCTGCCACGGTCGTTACATTTGAGGGCAAGACTTACTTGCAAAAGAAAGGAATTTGTATAGGGTCGTGCGTGGCTCCGGTCCTCTGCGATATTTTTCTATCGCAGTGTGATCGGGCAATAGCTAATGCCTTTCCCATCGGCCAAGTTTCCCGCATTTTTAGGTACGTGGACGACTACCTGGTTCTCCTCACACAACGCCCGGCAGACAATGAATTACAAATATTTGACACCATACAATCCACCTTCTTTGAAAAAGGACAAGGGCTCAAGTTCACACATGAGTTACCGGTGAACAGCGTCCTTCAATTCTTGGATCTACGACTGTCTTTCTTTGAACATCATACTTGTTGGCAGTACGCTCCAAGGTCCAAGAAAGGCCTCCTGCAATACGATTCGGCACATTCGAAGATTATTAAGAGAGGAATTGTAAAAACCTCTCTAAATGCGGCGCTAAAGAAATCCTGCGTACATTCAGCGGGGGAAAGCTTTCATGATCAAGTGCAGCGTCTTCAAGATTCTGGCTACCCAAGTTCCATCTTGTACGACGTCGCCGAGTCCATTATCACCTCACGCGGACGACAAAAGATACAAAGGGACACAAATATCCGACTGGCTGTGCTTCCATACATTCACCGCATTTCCCACAACCTAAGAAGATTGCATCGAAGTTTAACGTCCAAGTCGTGTTGTCTGCACCGGAAAAAACTAAGGACGTTGTGTCCGAAAATTAACAACAAGCAGCAGCAACAGGGTCTGTGCGGAGTTCAACATCAACAAAGATACGTCGAATGCCAATGTGCAGTCGTATACGAAATACCGTTTACTTGTGGGAAAGTGTATGTGGGTCAGACAGGAAGGTGTGTCAACGATCGTCTAAGAGAACATGCCGTGTCACTAAAGTCGTCGCCAGCAGGCCACTTTGCCATACATGTCAGGGACTGCCAGTGCTCCGCCTTGTTCACTCGCGAGCTCTACGAGGCACAGGTTATTCTGTCCAGTGGGAATGCCTGCGTAAGCGCGCCGTCCGTGGCCTTGTCACCAAAAGAACTTTATTTTTTAAGTCGCGATAGTTAACGATCCTTAGCATCTGTGAATATTTTAAACGTAAACTTCCTCTTTCTTTTTTATACCGGAGTTTCTATGCACGTCATCCCAGGACTCAATCGTTTTCAAAAAGTCATTTAAGCGAGCAGCTTAAAGCTTAGTATTTTTAGCAATTCATTTTCAGGCAACTCAAGCTATAGCATATGTTTTTGCGGGTTTTCATTATGCATGTTTTAAAAGCATTCTTGGGTTCTTTTTCCTCTTTCTCCTTTTCATTAAACGTCAGTTGTTAGTTCAGCGCTCTATCCTGTCTCTCTTGTCTAACCTTCCTTGTCGTTTTTGCGCTGTTATTTCAACATAATGATCAACCAACTAGCCCACCAGATGATCGTGATGCATTTGAGATTCCAGCGCCATGCCTTCACATGTATTAGACAATACAAAAAACATGATGTCACCTCCTGCATAAGCCAGCTGGAGGGCAGGAATTGGGCTATTGTCAGAACAGATACCAGAGGCCGCCACTCTCTTAACTGCTACAGAGAGATCCCAGCATCAAGCAGGATGGCAAAGTGGGAACTTTCTAAAGAGCCACTCCACCTGTGGCACGTTTGCTTCATCTAAGGTGTGCAATGGCAGACAAAAAGATAACAGCACTGCGGAAGCTTGACTGTAGACCTTTATCTCGCAGAAACAGTGAAACAAAAGTCTGATTACATATTAATTATCCGCAGATTTTGTTCAAGCTGAACGAAAGTGTGAAAAAAAAAAAAAATCATCGCAATAAAGATATGCCTTCAAATTAATTACACAATACAAAAATAAACACACATTGAGCAACAATTCAAAGGACCCTGTATACAAAGCAAATTCATGGCAGAGTTAGTAT
The DNA here is from genome assembly GCA_013358835.2 of Ixodes persulcatus. NCBI lineage: Eukaryota > Metazoa > Arthropoda > Arachnida > Ixodida > Ixodidae > Ixodes > Ixodes persulcatus. The sequence continues at coordinate 33,370 of JABSTQ010005528.1, read as the reverse complement.
TTGCTGAGACTTGGCTTCACCGACCATCCTCATTCTAATAAAAAATATAAAAATGTTAGCCATCAGTGAAGCAGAAAAACAAAATATAAACCTGTGTTACACAAAAACAACCAAGAGGAATTTTCCAACATACGAGGACACCTACATCTCGAAGTAGATGCCATATAAACACATGATTGCAAAGATGCCATTGCAAAGAAGGAAGGCGAAAACAGAGTACAAGCATGTTAGTTCCAAATTTTCCAAAACTTGCGTCAATGGAGTCCCGAAGGGGCACTACACTGTATTCAAAATGGAAACAGTGCTAATTTATAGCAAAACCTGCTGGGCAGTGCGAAGGATATTCAACTAGCGATGTTCCAACCAGTAGCAGGAAATGCTGTGGTGCACACAGTCACACACACACACACACACACTCCGAAATTAGTCCCCTACCGAGGAAACTGCTAGAATGAGGTCTGTACAGGACGTCAAAAGAAAAATCTTGGAAAAAGTTACTTCACACTACTTAAGGCCCGTTCACACACTTGCGTTTCAGTACGACCGACTGAGACAAGACTGGCTTTCAAGCCTCTTGTGATTGCTGCCGACCGGCTGCACAGAAATGCAGAAAGTCGTAAGCGCTCACTAGAGGCTTAAAAACCGGTTTTTAGCTTATCCGGTCGTAAGCAGTCGCAGGGGTGTCAACGAGCCGTTACTTCAGTACCAAAATCGGCAGCCGCTGAAAGAAACAATGTAAAACTTTTAAACTGCCAACCTTTTTTTTTTCATAAACAAGATTAAATTCTGGTCACACATTAACTTTTGTTACATTCTATCTTCCTCGTAGAAAGAAGTAGTATAAAGGAAAAACTATAAAGACATTTTTACAAACATATTAGACCTCGCCTCAAACAGCACACCCCGAGCGAGTTCAAGGGAGCTTGGAACAAGAGCTAGAGCATGACCCAATGCACATTCAGGTGCAGAACACAGAGTAGCTGCTCTGAAAAACATTAAACAATGTCTCCTATTTATTGACCCAGTTTCTAGATCACAGTTGGAGATGAATCATTTACTACTACCAATACATTAGAGTGATGACAAACAATGGCATTTAGACAAGAGGCTCCAGAGCAAGGCCAAATAGACTATAGTCTGGCTCTGTGTGCACAGTCTATGCGGCCAACCAAGCTTGAATTCCAATATTCCAATACAAGTTTCTCGGAGATTGCTGGCATTTGAAAGGCCCACTTCGTTCAGGTTTTACGCAAATGTTCTTAAGGTTTGTGGACCTCGTCGGTTAGCATATGCCCGAAAAGGTAAGATAGCATAGACAACGTCCTGGGACACCGCAGGAATTTGTGAGGCTTATTGTGCATAAAGGCTTCAGTGTGGCAAACATAAAAAATGAGCAAAGCCTTTTTGACCTATCTTCAACTCGGGAATATGCATACTTCGATTGAAATGGCATAAAGTTCAGACCATGAGTTAAATGATTACACAGGGGGCATGCTTAACTTACGGGTCAACCACAAGGCATTCTACACGTGTGCATCTGTTTCTGGTGGGTAAACTCCTACTCTGAGCAAAGCTTTAAGGCATTCTTTGCCCTTGTAAGGATTTTAAACACTGTGTGTTTTATGATGACGGATCAGAATACGACTAAGAGAAAACGCTTTGGGGCACTGATTGCACTTAAATGGCTTTTCACCTGTGTGCGTTCGATTATGGCTTTGCAGAGTGAAATTTCGAGCAAAGGCTTTGGAGCACTGCTTGCACTTAAATGGCTTTTCACCAGTGTGTGTTCGGTTATGCTTTCTCAGATAGGAATTTTGAGCAAAGGCTAGGGGGCACTGCTTGCACTGAAATGGCTTTTCCTCAGTGTGAGTTTCATTATGCTTTCTAAGATAGGAATTTTGAGCAAAGGCTTTGGGGCACTGCTTGCATTTAAATGGTTTTTCACCAGTGTGTTTTCGATTATGAGTTCTCAGATGGGAGTTTCGAGTAAAGGCTTGGTGGCACTGCTTGCACTTAAATGGCTTTTCACCTGTGTGCATTCGAATATGATTTTTCAGATGGCAATTATGAGAAAAGGCTTGGGGGCACTGCTTGCACTTAAATGGCTTTTCACCTGTGTGCATTCGATTATGTCTTTGCAGATTGAAATTTTGAGCAAAGGTTTTGGGGCACTGCTTGCACTTAAATGGCTTTTGACCAGTATGCGTTCGATTATGACGGGTCAGATGGGAATTATAAGCAAACTCTTCGGGGCAAAGCTTGCATTTAAATGGCGTTTCACTATTGTGCTTTTGAGTGTTGCCAAGCACTTGGGACCTAGAGCAAGACATGGGAGGATGCTGGCACTTGGCTTGTTCATCACCATGGGCAGTCAGGTGGCTCACAATTACATGCTGATCTTTGGTGACATAGGTGCAGGAACAGCATCCGAACCAGATGTCCTTGGCAACTTTCAGGGGGCAGCTGGTCTCCCCCAAAAATGTGGCTCCATCACCTAGAAGAAAAGACCATATGTATATTGACACAAGGAAAACAAACAAAATAGCCACTTAGTTTGGAAAAGAGTAGTCATTAATGCATTCTTGCTGCTGCTATAGTTTAATATTTTGCTGCGCTTTAAGATCCGATTCACAAAAGCACTCAAATGCAACTGGCACCATTAAAGGAAGTCCCTAACATTGAAAAGTAAAAATCCCTCAGAAAAAATCATATATGTTTTTATTATCTTGATTTCTAAATCATACTTAGATATCTTGTCACTTTAAAAAGGTTTTCTTTTCGAAATTTTTTTTCTCACAAGAAAATGATTTTACTCATTAACTTTGGATTATAAATCTGGATCCAACTACTTTTGGGAAGCTAGATACCTAATTATTCAGAAAGTGGAACAAAAACAATATTTCTGAAGATTGTAAAATATGTCGTTCTCTAATTGTAAACGACTGATTATGGCAAGTCAGACTGAAAGTCTTCCTTGAAGTTACCAGTAACAGAATTTCAACATGTGATGCGGTCCTGTCCTGCTAATATAGACACCCCACTATATAGACAATTTTGGGGGACCAATCCCTCCTTATGCAACTCTGCCTCGTGAATATTAAAACCCGCAGTGCAGCTTATGGACAGCTCGTTTTGGGAAGAAACTGGGTAAATACATTCAGGTTTGTCTTATTATTACAGACACACAAGAGTCCACTAATAAAAGAAAATAGATTAGTTAAGACCTTGGATTACAGAGTTCACCGAGTTTTACTGTTTTTACTGTCTGCTGTTGGTGGCACTTTGTTCGAAAGGCATGACCATGGCACCGAAGAATGGCTAAATTTATCGGGGCTTTACACCCAAATGTGCAAAATTTCCTTTTTTCCTTCTGTTATGTTCTTCAGGTTCGTCATCTGCGGCCGCTTTCTAGCTTGTCCGGCCTCTTTCGTCTATGCACATTTAAGGGCAACCATGTTTTGGTTGAAAACCAGTCCAGTAGCGTGGGCACGCCTTGCCAAGGCGATAATTCCAGAGGGAGAACTTAGCTGGCTCAGGCTAGAGTTACTGTGTAGGTTCCCTACGGGAGCCCGAGTAGCATGTCTGCTTTCCAATTGCCGCCGCACCACTATTCACCAAGATCCAATCACGTGTGGAGCAGACTCAAATGCTGTGCAGGAAAGTAGACGTTGCAGGCGCCCCGGCGTACATTCCTCTACTTTTCAGCATGCTGTGTGCCTCGAACGTGCAGCGCCGCTATTCGCCGAATTCAGTCACATCAGGAGCAGGCTCCAAATGGCGTGAAGAAAAGACGGCGTTCCGGCCCATGCAGTGCTCTAATTTGGAGACCCAAACTGCGTACCTATTCAAAAACTTGTTTGGGATTCTAACGGGCAAGGGGGCTCTTTCTGTGTTGATATCACATAAAAGGTTCAAAAATCCTTCCTCGTTTATTTCTATGCCCTTAATAGGGGGGCTGTTTGAATAGTCAACAAAACTCAAGTTTCCATCGTCCTCAGTAAATACAGATGAAAAGAAAGTGTTAACTTGTTCCATGTGCTCCTAATCATTGGTTTTATCGCCAGTGCGACGCAATTTGACCGTGGGGTTAACGTACCGCCAAAACTTGTCTGGTGCCTCCCTGACAAATCTTAACTATTACATTGTAAAATCTCTCTTTAGACTCTTCTACTAGCCATTTTAATTCCTGACTCATCCTGTGAATGCATGATTTATCTTCGACATTTTAACCATATGAATGCGCTCGCTTCCGTTTTGAGTTTTCTTTTTGCATGTATTTTTTCCCTATTAATCGAGAGTTTTGGTTCCTACTCTTTTTATACTTCGTTTCAGCTTCCGTCCGAGCGCAGCCAAGGCTACGTGTGGCCGGCGCCAATCACACGCCGGCAATAGGTCACGCGATCTCGCCTGCACTTTTGTATCACTCCGCTGCGCCGCTGGTCGTCCGCGCCGCCCGCGTTCGCCGAGTATTTCGTTTGCTACGGGTGTATCAACGGTATCGTCTGCTACAGGTTTAAAAAGTGCCCTTTCACATTCTAAAATTTAGTCACAGGGGATGTCAGAACGTAAGCTGGTCGCTGGCGTCTGTGTCCGAGCTTTCCACCTGTTCGGCATAGTTTCGAGATGTAAGTACACGTTGGAAGGTTCTCAATGACCCGGCCGATGATGTTTCCTTGTATTGTCTGGATATACCAGGGCTCGAGGCGCAGTCCTTTCCATCAGCTTTTCGGCATTCAATGTGATCAGCAGGTAAAGGGGCGCCCTGATTTCGCCGCGTATCAGTGAATTGTAGTGGCCTGGACGCTTTTTTTTTTCTGTTTCGTTTACAACGCATTTGCGGTACGACGCGGCCGGAGTCTCCTGCCGAATTTAAAAGTAGGCATTCATCCCGACCTCTCGCGCCTGACGCCCAAACGTGCCTTTGCGAAAGGACGTTTTGAAGCGACTCGGTGAGGAAAGCAGCGAAGCACATGATTCGGCCATAACGGGAACGAAATCGCCGAAATCACAGAAAAACCGAGCGTTGCAGCCGTGTTGCCAGCGGATGTACGTGTTTTCACCAAACCACATGCAGTTACATATATTAATAAACACATAAACTTCAGATATTTAATTCCTTTGGTTGCAAATCATTCTCAGCAGTACACATCTGAAATATTGTGCAATGTTCACGCACAAAACAGTTATTAAAAAAAATTACTTTGGCGGACTACTTTGTGGTGCGTAGGAATGCTCGCCTCGAAGTTGCGAACCGTCCCTCAGCTTTTGGCTGCGCTCGGACGGAAGCTGAAACGAAGTATAGTACACTTTGGAATAAACCACTCAAGGCATTGCTTAGTCATGGTACTCGTAAAGAAGTTCCATAGCGTGTCAGTACTGGCATTGGAATGGAAAAGATATGTAAAGTCATCCAATGACTTGTCAAGATAATCGAGCATGCTGATATCATCACCAGCCCCGAACTTTAGAACCATCTTTTGCGAGTAACTATGAGTGATAATTGGGTTCATTTCTAAAGATGCAAGTACCATTTTATGATCCAAAGGGCCCTTGATAGTTTCAGAGCCGGAAAGAAACGATTTCAAGCGTGCCAATATAAAAATTAGGTCCAAAACTGATGACCTTGTTGAACTCACTCTTGTGTGATCAGTTACAACCTGGGATAGATTGTAGCAAAATGCAAGCTCTATTAATTGGTCACAGCTGGCTACTTCCGTCGATCCAGGAGAAAGTGATGACCAATCTACCCTTGGTAAGTTGAAATCCCCCAAAAGTAATATGTTGTCCTCGTGACGTGGATTTAAGCCTATATAACTTTGAAGCTTTATTATCACCTCAGCCGGCGAATTTAGAAGCCAATAATATTCACCAATAAACACAGAACTATTATTGAGCTTCGTTTTAATCTGCAATGCTTCAACGTCACATACTTCATCAAGAGCAGAAAACTGAATGTTATTTAGAATCACGATAGCAACTCCACCGCCTCTTCCTTCTCTATCCTTTCTTACTATTGTGTAGTTCAGGGGAGTTACTTGAGAGTTGAGGACATCTTTATGCAGCCATGTTTCTGTAATTACGATAATATCAGGTTTATGGTTCCAGGATTATGCTTTCAATTACGTTGACTTCATTCAAAACACTTCTGGCATTCATGTTCATGATCTTGATCCACACAGGTTCTTTGCATTTTAGGGTGTATTCAGATAAGGATGGTCATGGTGGTGTCATGACTATTTTTTGTTTTCAATTAAATTTTTATATGAGGTAGCGAAACCTGTCCTCACAACGGGACAGAACTTACTTATTCAAGATACTTCCTTGTATTCGTGAGAAAAATCGCATTCTAGAGAAGGTTGAAACACCGATTTTCCCAACTGCGCTATCACGCAACTTTGAAGGAAAGAGGAATAAATAATGCTGCTTTCTACACCGTCAACTTTTTTATGTTTAATGCACTCTTACTTTACTGCCAGAATTTGTTCAAGTTAAGTTATATGAGCATATATTTCAAGCGAAATAAACTGCCAAACTTAGCTTCTTGAGCAAATATTACATAATAAAGCATTTTTCGGCGAATTTTTAAGTCTCTTTAAATTTATATTCTAAAGCTGAAACTTTTTGTGTTGAGTGTTTAATGCTTCGTCAAGTTTTAGCCAATTAATTAGTGCTCTACTGTTGAAAGTATTTTCTGCACTGAGCCCAGAAATTTCATCAAAATAAAAAAGTCAAGATTTTGCGATTTTGATGTGGCAATTAAAAAAATACTCATTCTCGATTTTCTTTAAATTTTACCCAATGGGCCCTTGATGACCAGTAATTACAAATCTGCAAAAACATGTTGTTTTATTTTGTTAAAAAAAATGTGTAACCAGGTCTAGGTCGCATCAATTACCACTGGGGCGTTTCTGTCTTAACGACTAGTAGTACACGAGCGACACATGCCACAGTATCCGTACTTGGTCAAAATAATGTCCAGGCGCCATGAAGCACTGTAGAAATAACACGTGAACTTGTTTTCATCGCTGATGTGGCTGGTATTGCCAATAAATACTGAACTTTACGGCGCGTCCAATACTTATTAGGGTGTTATACTTCGCTGGTTAGATGCTCATGGTGCTACCTTTTCAGATTAGTACTTTAATACAAGTACTTGGCTGACAAAATAATTTGATTCGTCGTTCGAAGAACCGCTAGGACCGAGCGACGTTACGGAAGCCTTTGGCCCGACTGATAAACGGCGTGGCGTGAACGGAAGGTTAAGCCGGCGCAGTGATGTGATTGGCCTAAGCCATTTTGGCGCACGTTTCGGAGCAACCAAAACAGTGTTTTGGAGCAGCAAAAGCGGCTTTTGGAGCAGCCAAGACAGTGTTTCGGAGCAGCAAAAGTGGATTTTGGAGCAGATATTCTTAGGAAAATAAAAATATTCGTTTTAAGTTCTGTACAAACGAAGGGCACTTTGTGTTGTGCTGTGTTCTGATGTGACGTGTTGTGACGGAACTCGCTGCTTCTGTATTTACTGCTCAGACATCCCACAAGTGTACAGTGCTGTAGGCATTGCCAAGCAATTTCGAAAAACCGCTTGCCACCGTTTTACTGGTTCCTGACATGCCAGATTTTCATCGAAATTAAGCAAACGTAAAACAATGAATTGCAAGCATCCCAGCTGGTGCCTCAGTCACGCAATCATGTTCGCATGCACGTGAGGCCAACTTCGGCAGGCTTGCTGTTGGGCATGCTTCGTCGCGCGAGTGCGGACGACGGTTGTCCAATCGAAACCGAAACCATGCCCCTCAGCTCCGTCGCTAACTTATCCCCAAAATTGTACACAAAATGTAACTTTCGAGCATGCGACAAAAACAGTCCAGTGGCGCGTGCTTGCCAGGCCGGGAAACAAGGTACAAGCTAAACACACAAAAAATAAAGAACCTGAGTGAATCGATGCAAGACATTGCGAGCCAGCCTCAAAAAGTTCTTGGAGCGCTTTGTGCAACGACTGAACTCGAGAAAAACAAGCACGCTGTGCGGGTTCAGCGTGCAGACATTGCCTTCTTTGCTTTAGCTCACTTCTCTTCACCAACTTTCTTTCACGGCAGATTTTTCACGTACCAAGGTCCCTCTCGAAAGAAGGCCCACCGAGAGGAATCTAGATAATCAATACTTTGACAGAGCAGTCTTTGAATTAAAGATGGATTTTTGTAGTAACGCATGATTTAAACAAGAACAGGAATGTTGATGAACGTGCGGCGGTACTTACCATAAAATTCCGAGCAAGCGCCCCCACCCGAGCAAGAGCCCCCCCCCCCCAACTTTACTGCTAATTTCACATTTCCACGCCGTTCCGGGAAAGCGCCCCCCTCCCCGCTCCGCACCCGCATCACGCACCGCGCCGACCGCGCCCAGGCAACACTGGCCTGCGAAGTTCAGTCCAAGAATCCAATCCAATCCAATCCAATCCTACTTTGCAGCCCGATCAGCCCGGTCACTATGCGCCATTGTCGCTTTGTTTTAGGGGTGTCAGGTCGGCTTTGCATTCTTACACAGTGGCAAAGGAAATCGAGGTCGTCCAATGGCATTGGGACGGGAAAGACGTACACCAGACGGCCTCGACACATCAAGCTCGACCGGATATGGGAATGGGACAAGAATTTTGACAATTTGCTACAGTCAAACTACGGGAAAGCTAAGGTTCGACGAAAGCTAAGTAACGGCGTGCCGGTGTTCAGTGAATACGTGGGTGACGCGCTCTTTGAATACCTGGAGCGCGAAAGAAGTGCAGAATGAGCCATTAGCTACCGACTTCTTTCTGAAGAGGCTGTCAAAATAGCCAACGGCATGCAGTTGGGAAACATCGCGGAATGCTGCGAACTTTTTCTTGCTGCCGACTCTGAGGAATCTTTAGGTGGTTTTGAAAGGGATTAATATAGCAGTGACAAATCTTTGGCCTAATAAAGTCTATGTTCTCAGAGATAAATAAAATATTAAATCTGTGTGCACTGCGCTCTTTTTTCTTTTTCTGGAGGAAAATTTTTGTCATCGCCATCTTGAATTTTGGTGCCGTTCCGGGAAAGCGCCCCCCCCCCCCCCCCCCACTTTGCAGGTAATTTTGACTTGCGTGCGGTGGGGGCGCTTGCTCGTAATTTTACGGTAGTTTCATTTTAGAAAGTACCATATCTGCAGTGATGTGGGGACGGCAAGATTCGACGTCGCGCCATTACGGTGACTGAAAGGCAGTGACCAAATATAGTTTTTCCACGGCCATTGCTTCAGCTTACAAACAAGCGAGAGTGTCCGCAAGTTCCCTCCCAAATACTTTTCCCCTCCTTGCGTGTGCGGCGAGACTCCTCACTCTTTAAAGGGGCCCTCCAACAGTATTTGAGCGTCTACTTTTTTTTGCGGTTTCTCCACGCTAGTGGTCCCGGAAACCCAATGGACAACGAAAGAGTTTAAAAATATTAGCGCATCATATTTTAATTTGACAACTCGGAAACACCTCCTCCGACGGTGGCGCCGCGAGGTGCCGAATGGCCAGAGGAGAGTGGCATGGTTTCGGTTTATACACAGAGCGTGGACTATTAACGGCCGTTATCTCATGTTTTCTGGTCCCGAGAGCGTCACTTGTGGTCTCTAAACTAACCTAAATGGCCAGACCTCGAAGCTTTAGCACAAGCACGAGACGTATACGCCTCGCAAGTGGGCTCATTTTCGTCTTCTGCGCATGAGAAGGGAGGTAGCGGTGACGTCAAAACGCCGAGCCCTGATTGGCTGATCGCGACCCCCTATCTGAGCGTCGTCAGCTCCTTTAAAACGTCGTCTGCGTCTGTCTTACCTTTCCTGCGACTTTCGGAAGTGCAGGTCTTTACGAGCGAGCTCGACTTAGCCTTTCAGAGAGGGCAGACGAAATAACTAGAGCGGTACGCTGTTTTTGTCTAACAACTAGCAGGCGCGCATCAAGGAGGGAAGTCAAAGCTATCTCAGTGGTTGCGGTCTAACCAACTAGAGTTAAACACAGCGAAAACAAAATATGTTATATCAGGTCCAGAAATAAACCTGTCAGCGTAAGTTGAATGTTACATTTTAAATTCTACGATAGAAAGCACTTCGGCTCATAAGTTCCTTGGGGTTGGTTTGAGGAGTTTTTAAGTTGGAAGAATCATGTAAATAAAATTAGATGTGATATAGCACGTTCAATTGGTATACTGAATAAAATCAGACACTTGTTACCAAACTGGCTTAAACTACAGCTTACTACATCTTGTGTATTGCCGCCTACAGTATTGTCTTTAGTTTGGGGAACCACGACGAAAACAAACATTGAAAAAGTTTTTCTTTTACAAAAGAAGGCCGTAGGTTCATAGATAATTAGGTAATATTCAGCATTCATCGCCCACATTCGAAAAATACAAGCTATTCCCGATCGGACATGTTTTTTCTATTAAATTAGCGAACATTATCTTTGACGAGATAAAGCGGGATGAGACCTCTTTCTTCAACGCCTCTCGTACGGGCCTCAACTCCGCCTCTTTTAAGAATTCGCCGCTCAAAATCCGATAAGCCCGGTAAATTCATCGATGATGGCAACCCGATCCAAAGGTACGATGGTTGCAGCGAGGCCTAATGGCCGACCGGGCCGACGGGCTATCAACCAAACTCGCGTCCAATTGGCCAACCGCTTTGCTCCAATCGCTAAACTGTTTCATTTTACGTCATGAAGCGCAATGTTTTGCTTCATTTAAAGTTGTTTTCTGCAATATTAATTTGCTAATAACTCACAAAATATTTCGAATTTCTGTAATATTTTTTTTCCTCGGTTGTTCCTGCTTTCATGGAGCTCCGTTTCAGCTGCGAACTTCAAACCAGTCAATAAAGGACTCACTCGCGAGGTGTCCCGAGGCGCCGAGGTTTGTCTGCTAAGAAGCGAGAGTGTCGTCTGCTTTACGTCTGCTAGTCAAAGCGATGGCTGCTTTACCTTTCCTGCGTCTGTCGGAGATTCACCGCTTTTTCACCGGCGAGAGTCACCGCTGCCTCGGAAAACAAGGAGATGACAAGAGGAAGAAATTGACCTCTTAATCTAAGATTGAGGTCAGCGATCAAAGTATAATACTGGAAGGGTTCACAAGGGTCGCGCAGGCATATACCATTCGGCACGCCAGCCGGTCGTGGGCAGACAATCTTGGCCAAGGACCGTCGGAGCACCGCAGCCCGTGAGTCGGAGTGCCTGCTAGGCCTATCTGCCGAGCTCGCTTGGTCGGGGTCCGTGGAATCGTGGCCAGTTGGAGCATTTCCCGGGTGTTTGTGGATCCAGCGTTCTTGTTCGTCGTGGTTTATTTCAAGTACTTTTTACTTTTTTTTCTTGCTTGTAGTCTGGACGCGTGAGAAGAGCACGTACAAAAATAAACGTCCGTTGGTCGTCGCGACGAAGTAACTGGGCGACGCTGTCGGCCATGTTGATTTGGTCGTAAGAAGTGCGTAAGACAGCTTCGGAGCTGTCGTAGGATTCCGTCGTAACCTGCGCAAAACTTACGATAATTTTGTTTCATGAATACGAATTTGTTCTTACGTTTTGTCTTACGCACATTTTTGGCGTAAGATCGTTTCGTGAATCTGGCCTCTGCATTTTCGAAAGTCGCAGGAAAGGTAAGACAGACGCAGACGACGTTGCAAAGGAGCAGACGACGCTCAAATAAGGGGTCGCGATCAGCCAATCAGGGCTCGGCGTTCTGACGTCACCGCTACCCCCTGCGCAAGAAGCAGACGAACTTGCCCTCCGCATAGCTTGTCTTAACACATGCTTGTTGTATTTTTGTACTTGAGCCGTTCTGTTAGCGTTCCGATCGAGGTATGTGGACACGAGCCAGTGCTAGGAATCTCGACGCTGCGAAGCTCGGGGATCTTGCTTGTGTACGAATCAACAAGCTGTAGCAACCAATAAGTATGCATGCATCGAGCTCGCGCCTTTACATAAGTGTTGTTAATCAGGAAGTTTGTTTGTTTCGTGCGTCCATAGACGAAATATTACTTTTTACAATAACTGCTTTTCTTAATACGCCTGAGTACGCGAGGTAAAACTCGGAGGCGCCATTGAAAAGCTCAGTTTTAACACACTTCTTATCTCTTATCTGTACTGACCCGCAGCACTGCACGAAGTGAAGTCCCCACCCGCTTGCATTTCACTAATATTCAACATCGCGTATGCGCATAAGTTATCCTGCAATCATATAGGCACATTCGCACATACAAACCGTTTTAAGAAAGCAAAAGTCGAACACTTGTGTGAAGAATGTCGCACCGTTCGCCGGAAGCGCGCCGGACAGGCATGAGCCCCTATGCGGTGCACCAAACGAACGAAATTATTCAAAGCGCGTTTAACGGTTGCTAATGCCCATAATATTTGTTATATGTTTGCTTTCTTCCTGCCTGAGTATGCCGAGATAATTTCAGACACACCGTTCAGGCACAGATCTTGGGCGTCAGTAAAAGCTCGTCCAAAAAGGCTTAGCGAGGAGTAGGGGACGCTTGTTAGGGCCTCCGTCATAGCTAGCCGATCTTAGCGTTTGCAAAAACTTAATCTTCCATCAGCATAAAATTTGAGTGGGAGATATATGATGACACAGGGAAGACATCATAGTAACTTTTGTGCAGTAGTGAGGTCGAATTTATTGCGCTCCCTTAAAAGTTCATGCGTCAACGCTGGGCTCAACTTTGATACTCCTGTGAGGATGCGGCTTGCTTTTCGCCCCATTAAGTAACAAGAAGCGGACGTTTGGCAAACAAAATACGTGTAAGGCTCCAGGTGACCAAATTTCAGTTGAGTTCACTGGTATTAGACGGGATTACTGAAATTGAACTCAAAGATGCACTCGTGGAGTGAGGTGACTAAGCCACGTCTTACTACGTTTCCACACGCACCCATAATACCCGGTGTTTCGGGAACCAAGGAAAGTGCCCCGGTCTTTGTTTTGTATCGCTCGAGAATGAGTGTATCGTACGTTCGTGACAAGACAGATAATCGAAAACGCAAGCAGCGCGCCCGGTCGCGGCGTGATAGCATGAGATGAAGCTGCTCAGTTGAAACCGAAACTGAGTGGCCAACTAGTTCCCACAGTGCACTGCGTGGTATTTTGCCGCGATGGGGCGCGTCGGTTTTGGAAGAAGTCCATTACAGTACTCAGTTTAGTTTCGGTTTTGAAAGCCGGCCTAAATTGGTCCTTTGGCGCAGGCTTGGCACAGATTACCCATATTTTGGCGAAATGTAGCAAGATGTAGCAGGGTTAGCCCCTTGGCGCAGTTTGGCGCAATTGGAGCAGCAATCACATCACTGCCGGTGGTATATTATTGTATTATAACGCACGGCGTAGCTGAACTCCAAGCCGGAGCATAATTGAAGACGGCGGAGGAAAACAAGTGTTTCTTGATGCAGAGTTGCCAACAAAATAGGTGGCAGCCCCTCCTCCCCTCCGCCCGAATGTGAGGCTGAAGCAGAAAGTGAGGCCAAAGGTTACATCCGCGTGCGCAAAGGCGATCGTATCTCACCGACTACAGGCAGCGATACGCGACACCGGCAACGTCCCCTGCGGGGTGTAAACATAACCGGCAAGGCGTGTTGTGATGGCAAACATCAGAGTCATTCCTCCTGCGGTGGCACAACAGCCCCTCCCTCGGAAGAACAAATACGGAGAACGGAGAAGGCGTGGCGTGTAGATGCAAGGTTCGTGAAGAGGATGTTAACGCAGTGCTTGCATATTACAAAATGGGCGAGTTAGATTGCTAAAGGCAAAGTCCGAATAAGGAAGATGTGCGCGTGAAAATCAAGAGAGAGACCCAATGGGTTCCAAAACGCTTCATTACCCGATCCCTGCGCGCAGCATACAGCGCCTACAAACTTGCCCACCCCAGCTTTAGGATTGGCCTCACAAAGTTTATATATTTGCGACTTCAGTGGATCAAGTACTTGCCACACCAGGCGGTGTGTTTGTACCTACTGTGCCAATTTCCAGCTATGTCTCATGAAGCTGAAAAATACAACAGAAGATTTACTTTTTGTGGAAGATGTACAGGCTCTCTGTGTTTGTCCGCACCCTATTTGCCCTTGCTTCCTCAGCAAGTGTGACCAGTGCCCAAGAACGGAAGAATTGACATTGGAAAAATTCGATAATGGACATGGTGAGGAGGTAATCTTCGACACATGGGAATCGAGGAAGTTAATTAAGAAGACGCTGATGGCCGCAGCCTTCATCAAGGAGCTTCAAAAGACTGTGATAAATTTGATTCCTCACAATTACCTACGACGCGTTCAAGCAAAGGCAATACATGACGAGAAGCAGTCTCGAGAAAGAGGTGTTATTGTTTTCCACTTTGACTTGGCCGAGAATTAAACCGTGGTGCCTGTGGACGAGGTACAGGCGTACCATTTGCAGAAGAAACAAATCAGCATCTTTATGTGCGTTGTAATGTCAAGGAAGTCGACGCAGAGCTATGCCGCTATTTGCGACGTTTTAACTCGTGACTCAGCGCATGCATGCCTGGCCATGCCAAAAATTAAGGCACGCCTCAAGGACAATGCACCAATCTACTCTCGCCTCACTTACATTAGCGATGGAGCGGCCGCCCATTTTAAGAACCGGTACCAACTTCACTAGTTGCAGTGCAGTGAGATCCCGACGACGAAGTGGATCTTTTCGCAAAGGTGAGACAGGTGAAACAGGTTTTGGAGCAATTTCTGGAGCAGAAAAATCTGGATTTTGGAGCAGCTTAGCAGCACAAAATTCTCGTTTTGGAGCAGCAGTTTATGCATTTTGGAGCAACTTGAAAGCAGAAAAGTCAACAGTTTGGAGAAGATTAGGAGCAGAAAATGTTAGAGGAGCTGATCAGCAATTTAAATAATAAAAAATCTGATATAAATTACATAAATCAGATTTTTCTTTTTTAATCGTTATTTTTGTCCACCCTGGTTCCAATAAGCCATCAGCGCCGATACGCACCGAGATAAGTATAAAAGGAAAAGAAACGGAAAAGGCAAACGTGAGTTTTATGCGCATAGATGAGGACAGGTAACACAGGCATGCTGCAAAGTTGGGTGGGCACCAGGTACCTCAAGCTTATACGAACTGGTGCCAAAGCGCAATTGTAGTGCAAAACTTTTTAAAGCGGTGATTCAAGAGCACGAACAGGGCAGCATGGTTTAGTAGAACCTAACATCGATCGGATGCTCGTAGAAAGCACGTGCAGATAGGAAAAACTCCCCACAAAAGTGAGTCACAAGGTAAAAAGTGAATTGGTAGAAAAAGAATGAGCACCACATGCACGCTAAATACGGGTGTGACCGATTCATTCGATTGCTCACGCACTGGAAGCACGTGTGTGATAACCGAAAGTACTCACGGCAACGGCGCCGTCCATTTTGACGAGATTACGGACACGAATGAACAATTACACAATGAAGGCGCTCAATAGCACTTTTAAGAAAAGGTTTGCTCTCAAAACGAAAGTAATACTTAGGTTTGCTCATCTTGATAGCCTGTGCGTCGTACCTCTCGCGGCCAGACAGCGAGACCGTGTGACAGCGCACCGTTAGCATGCAGTCAAAAATGACAGCGGAAAGTAGTAGGAAAATGGGAAAATCGTGAAAAGACCACATATCATAGGCATAGAAGGATATTACAGCTGAAATCTTTGAATCCGGCGGTTGCTTGCGTCACCCTGTACCCACGCCGTGTACTTTACTACGACGAGATTGAATGCTGCCAACAAAGCTCTCGTTTCCCGCTAAATCTAGCGTCACCGCAAACTTTTTTTGTCGTTTTTTAGTTACTTTGGCACAGTGTGGCGCAATTTCGACCGATTTCGCGTTTTTGGCGCAACTAGGCGCAGAAAATTGGGCTTAGTATCAAAATGGTGCAATTGGCGCAGATGTCACACCCCTGTTTTCGGCAACGGGGCACCGCAATAATGCGTACGACGGGGTAGGGGGGCTCGCAAAGCACCAAGCCTACTGGTGGCGAGCTTGAGGTATTTCGAGAACGAAAAAAACTAGAGTGGAAGGACGCCAAGAGTGTGCCTGGAATCCAGTCGCTTCGCATGTGGAAATATGAAAAATCAGATCAGGAGAAATCCTTGTACGTGGAACGCAGCGCGGACTCTGAGTGGAAGAAGCCCCGAGTCCCTTGAACATGTTCTAGTAGATTGCTTGTGTCACCAAATCCGCTGCACCCGGATACTGTCGAGACCGGTTATAACGAAGTCAACGGGAATCGGAAAACACTTCGCTATATCCGCTATTTCGTTATAACCGACTTCGGCTATAATGAAGTGTAAAAGGCAATGGGAAATAGTGATCGCTTCGCTGTAGCCACTATTTCGTTAAAACCAACTTCGTTATAACCGGTCTCAACAGTATGTTAGAGACTCCTCTCGCTGAATTACCGGGAGAACGACCCAGGCGTACATCACAGTCTCCAAATCCCTATGCCCTTCAATATAAACAAGACCCCGTGGGGCAAACGGTTCAAAGGCCTTCCTGCACCTGGTTTGATATATCGCGCTTCCAACCACGCTCTTTTCGTCTCGCACAAAATGCGACCTGTGTGAGCACAAAGTCTGCTCTGGACTTGGAGCCGTGATATTCGATCTGCGAAAAAGCGGATCGAGCCCGGGAAAAGCGACGGCTGGCCAGGTTTGTGCTGGGAAAGCTTTGTGCTGGGGAAGATCTGTGAAGGCTGCTGTAGAAAAAGGTTTTGCACTCACCAGAATAAATGATATGCTGCCTTCTTAGCTGTGCACGCATGCACTGTTGTGTTGCAAAGCGCTGCACACTTGTTTTACCTATGTTGAGCTTGCCTATACTGCTGCTTCTATCCAAGTGTAACTCGACAGGTGCTGACGAGCACATGCTCGTCAGCAACCGACGCTTCCCTCCCGCATTGAATATGTGGCAAAGAACTTTGTCACATCGCAACTTCTGCTTGAAAAAAAAGCAGAAATTTTTATAAATTATTAAATTGTACGACATGGCCCGGCCAATCCAGGGGATTGATTAATTTGTTCTATACAATTTTCACTAAGAATTGTGTACAAATTTAAAATCGCTCGCTGAGAAGCGCATCACGCATTATGCGCATTTGGGTCTGCAAAATGAAACGTACAGCGGTAGTAATTCCTAGAAGGTGTCTACCTCATTTTTTGGGACGCTGAAGCGTCACCGACTTACTAGATTTAAGTCTTCGATCGTGACGGGGTGTTGCACGTTTCGCGTCGAACGGATGAATAAGCAGAGATTCAACTGAAACAATTCCAGAAGTCAGCCACCACTTCTTTGCCAGTTATTTCGAGGAAATGTTTGTTTACCGGTTTGTAGAAGTAAAAAAAGGGATCAACTTAAAACTAATAAAAGATAAGAACTCGCAGAACAACTTGGAACCAACAGGATACACGGAGTCGCTTTCATTAAAGTGTTTACTACATACGCAAGAGGTTCTCGAATTTCGCTTTCCAATGTTTAATTTGGTGAGACATTACTTTCTCAGTTTTATTTAGTCCAAATCATAATAAAAAATACAGCCTACTCACTGTGGTAGACGTTGTAAAGGGTGTAAAGCACTGGAGATTCTGTTTTCAGCATCCTACTTTTTTTACTGATGCAGGGGTGGAAGCCAGCTTCAGGCTTTTGTAGCAGGTCTGGGAGCAGCAAAGATGCCTCTTTGGAGCAGTAAGAGTTCTACTGTGGAGCAGCTCAAGAGCCACAAAAGTCAAGATTCGTAGCAGAATAAGTAAATCTTGGAGCTGGTCACGCAGGTAAAACTTGAAGCTATAAGCGCAGAGGCGTTTTTCTAAATACAAAAATATCACGACGAAAAAGTATCTCCATGCGACGTTCCAGAACCATTTCCGAACATACCCTATCCTTAAATATAATCCAGTACATAGCATCAAAAAGCAAACAGCGTAATTGCAATACGTCCGAATGGCAGCTATTGAGAACTCTCCTGGTAGCGGGGTGGTTCCTCTTATTGATTTTCAATAGAAGGCATAGGCAACAGAAGAAGCACAACTTAAGCCTAATTAATACAAAACGTTGTGCCTATTTATCGAGAGTTCCACAAGTTGAAAACAAAACCATTTCAAGATGCAATTGTAAGGTATTAAATAAAGCCCAATACTTACTGACTACAGTCTTTATTATTAGGAAATACAAATGTTTTAAGTACCTGTTTAGCAAACAAACATATTCCAATACTCAAGCTAACGAAGTACAAATCTACTCTATCTGATAAAAGTACAAGTGCAAAATATTGAAAATTTCATGATATCGTCCCTGCTTATACGTATGCGCTGAAGCCCTTACTATAACAAGCATGACTGTATAGAATAGGAAAAAAGCTTGTTTAAGAGTTTGATATACAAAAAAGTGACAGACAAAACTCGCAAGTATGACCATAAAACGGCAAGTTTTCCTCACAAGTCAATTTTTTGTAATGCGTTCTAGCACAACGGCTTAGAGTTTGCGTCGCTCAGCAGGATCCCAGTGTTCCCATTGTCCTCCTGTCGGCTTGCTGTTTGTGTGCCAGCGACTGAATTCGCCACATACATCATTTACAGGAAAGTTTACAGATGAGGCAACCAATTATCGCTTTTATTGGTACGCTTACGACAGGAACGAGGAGCGCGGAAGCGATCTCAGCAAAAACAAACCGTAAAGTCCTGAAAGAACGCCCAATCAAAATGAAGGGACAAATAGTGAAAAGTATGGATTAAGCCATGTTACAAGATGCGACAGAAAAATTTTATATAAAAAAAACTGGTGATAAGCACGAAAAAAAAAAAACAGGGAGGGGGGGGGGGGGGGGGGGGGGGCTCTACAAGTTACGTGAAAAGGAACTCTGTGAATTCAAAGTTTCCAATTCCCCCCCCCCCCCACAACAGTCTCAGGTTTTAAGCATCATAATTAACTATCACGAGCTTGCCTGCACACTCTCCCATTTTTCATTAATGATATCACAGATGGCAGACATGGCAAATTTGCATTCCACGGTGCGATAAGCGCGCAAGAATTCGCTATGAACTCCCCTGTCGCGGGCACGGCAGCAGAACGCGGACGCAGCGCATTCGCTCTTCACAGTGCGATATATACATGCAAGAACCCGCTACAAAATCAGGTGTCACGGGAACTGACATAACGCGCACAAATAAAAAAAATGCGGGAATGAGTTAGAAATTTGCATGTCGCAGACTGCAGACGCTGCAGATTCGCATATCACGATCCAATAAGCACAAGGGAATCCGTGGCGAACACGCTTGTCACACGCACCGATACCACAGATTGCGCGGTTGGTGTGATTGGGAATCGGGGGGGGAATCATCGTCAATGTTTTGGAAGTTTTATGTTACGGATATTCAGCCCAAAAAAACGGGATGGGTGGTTTCTGGTGGGCGGGCTTTCATGTGGGAATTTACGATATACGCGATTTAATGCGTGCAATTTCTCGCACTGTGAAAAAAGAAATAAAACGACGAATTGTTTGAGTAGTTGTGACAAAGCCACCTATGCATGCCCCATTGTCGGAGATCATACATCCACATGCC
Source organism: Ixodes persulcatus (assembly GCA_013358835.2). Classification (NCBI taxonomy): domain Eukaryota; kingdom Metazoa; phylum Arthropoda; class Arachnida; order Ixodida; family Ixodidae; genus Ixodes; species Ixodes persulcatus. The sequence continues at coordinate 13,792 of JABSTQ010005528.1, read as the reverse complement.
GTTGTTGGCTGAGCTGTGGCATTAATGGCAGAAAGCAACGCGCACAAACAAGTGCTTCGAAGGCACTAGTTCGGGAAACGGAAATAAGCACGCGACTTTTATTGTGCGTTGATATTCGTCCAAATACGGTATATTTCTGAACAACAATAAAAGCATTTACTTTTCCTCGCGATCGAAACGGACGACTTAAAGAACCAACTCGCGCGGTGTTGGCTTTCGTGCTGCTTACACTTGACGGACTGTCTATTTACCTGGTCAAGAATAAATCATGGTCATTCTCACTAGATGAAAATAGGCACTGGCGCCTGTTTTCAAAAAACGAGAATAACCTGCTTTGCAGCTGACAACGACCACATCAATATGTAACAACAGAAAAAAAATTTTGGCTAGTTTTGGCGCAATATGTGCACTTGGGAGCAGGATGGCGCAGCGAAAGTGGATTGGCGCAAAATGGCGCAAGTGGCGCAGCACTTCCACCCCTGCTGATGTAGAGAACAGCATACCACCATTCTAGTGCTTCGACACCTCAGCGCGAAAAGTGTGTGTTAGCACGACTACGCACGCCACGGTTTCAGGCTTTGGTAAGATGTCCTGCTACAAATATCACTATACAAAATAAACACAATGCAAGAAACAGGCTTCGCAGTGCATCACCCAAACAGCGCATGAAGCGAGATGACGAGCCGAAGGATCCAAGATGTACGCGGTCTCTCCCAGTCTGTCCTACCTATGACGTCACAATGCTGATGATGATAGAACTTGTTGTTGGGCTAGTTAGTGTTGATTGTATTGAACCATGGTTAAAAGCGCTAAAAAGACGTACACAAGAGAGAAGACAAACACGGGCGCTACTCACAACTGTATTGGGAAAGGAAGTTGGAAGTACATATATATATATCTGATACACTTATCGTCACCCATGACGGGGCACATTTGCCCGCGCACTGTAGGGCCTGCAAATTCGAGCCACGCTTCGGCGATACCAAGATTCTCGGTAGAAGCAGAAATCAAAGAGCACGCGAACTGCAAGAGGGATATTTTATCAAGACGGGACCCCAGTGCGCCAGTGACACGTCAATAGCTTTGTATAATGCTGAGATTCGTTTTTTCGATAAATATATGTAAACAGGTTTATACTCTTGTATCTCGCGCATGTGTAGCTTGGGTGACGATAAGTGTATCAGATATATATATGTACTTCCATCTTCCTTTCCCAATACAGTTGTGAGTAGCGCCCGTGTTTGTCTTCTCTCTTGTGTACGTCTTTTTAGCGCTTTTAACCATAGGTTCAATACTGATGATGATAGCTAGAGAAGCACCCTCTGTAGTTCATGCACACCACCAATAGGAGCCCAACATATAGCTTGCCCAAAGTCAATTTCCCCCTCCTCAAATTCAATTTCACTGCTTGCCTCCCTCTCCTCGAAGAAAAATCCAATCACCCCGCACATTTTCATCTGGGCTCTTAGCTCCCCTGGTGGTGGATCTCCGAATTGGTGTGGACCCCTAGGAGTGTGTGGACAGCTGTAGAAGAAGAGCTGCTCTAGAGCATGACTGCGTTTAGTTTACACACAGTCATTGTCCTGTTTCTCAAGAGCTGAAAAAAAAAAAAACGAAAAAAAAACTTACCACGGCTTGAGGACTGAATTGGTTCCATTCGAATTGCTGCCCAAAGTCAGGTAAGTAGGGAGTCTCGTAAGGCCAAGAGGGACGCACGGGACCACTTGAGATGCTAGGAACCAAATGCAATAAGCGATGGCAGTAATTAAGAACAAAGTGAACACACCCTGCAAGCGCATCAAGCTAGTCAGACACCTACAAGAATAAAAGACAAGAGACGCCAAGGATTTGGCCATTTTGAGAACACAGTGACGAATGGACGAGGAAATGAAATGCTTGTGTGCCTAGTAATGGGCGGTAGCTTGTGCCGCCTGACTTAAAGGGGCCCTGCAATCCTATTTAAGCGTCTACCTTTTTTGCGATTTTTACATCTCGTGGTTCGGGCAAGCCAGCGGGCACGGAGAGAGTAACTAAATATCAGTGCGTCATATTTTAACCGGACGAAGCAGAAGCCTCCTTCACCTACGGGCACGACATCGTGACGTTGTGTCCTGGCCAGCTCCTGCCTTACGACTGGTCAGAGCCGCTAAAAGCTTTTTTTTCAGCCGAAATACAAAATATAAGTGGCGCAAACCGTTTAAATTATTTATGAAAGTAGTTTTTGTTAAGTATTTTAGATCAGAAAAGAAACAAATGCAGTTTATAAAGTACGGAAACAAGAAATGACCCGTCGACATACCCGCCACCAAGAGGAGGAAACGGCGGCGCATACTAGAAAAGGGGTAGTGGGATCACACACACCAACAAGCGGCGAGCGTAGAAAGGTCCCGAATGGACACAGCAGTGCTGCAGTCATATGGGCTGGAGGATCCGACCAGCTCCAAGCGTTCCGACGGCCTTCGGCGAGGAGGTTTGGCTGGCGGTTTGGCCGTTTGGCAGCACGAAATGGCTCCCGTTCTGAACCGATTTTTACCCCGTGTTTGCTGTTGTTTGAGGCCAATGAAGTGTCATGCCGAATTAGTGTTCAGTCGCGCAGCAAATGCAATGCCAGCCGCCCTGGCCGCCTGCTTCATCCAGCCTTTCGAGCACATGCTTTACTGCTGCCCTCTCGAGCCGTTCACACGGAGTGCGGAAGCCGTGAGCACTTACTGAGCTCACTACCCCTCCTCTAGTTTACGGCCACCCAAGCCAGGACCAGAGGCGTCATGAACAAAGTTATTTTTTGGGCGTTTTTGTAATTTTTATTTGCCTATAACTTTTAAAATAAAGCGAAATTCGAGAAAAGAAAAGCTTTACTAAGTTATTACGTTCAGTGCGTGCAGGTTTGGTGCAAATTAATAACCAGTCAAAAAGTTGTTGCAGGGCCCCTTGAAGTATAAACTGCACGTGAGCGATTTGGCGAGAGACTAGACAAGCGATGGCAACCCGCCTCGCTGTCCCTCGGTCAGTAGCGCGACGAGGCAGACCGCATGAATACGACAGGAGCAAGCGACCAAGGCCATGAGCGGCATTTTCTAAAAATTTAAAAAGTGAGCGATGCGACGAGCGACAGTGAGAAATCCTAAATGCTGTCGCGCGTCTCGTCGCTCGCTAAATCGCTTACATGTGATTCCGCCTTTAGAGTTTGAAGGTATATCAAAACAACCTGTTCATTTGTGCATTGTCAGTACGATAAAAATATTAACAGTTAGATGAGTTAGGACTTGAACGATACAAAATCAGAGATAACTATAAGGCTGGAGTCCATTAAGTGTCCCTACATTAATGCTATTTTTTTTTTAATTCGTTAAACCGCGGAACCCTCAAATCCACCTATTTAGGAAAACTGCCATGTTCCTCTTTCCTCAAAAAGTTTAGTGTTCTACCGGGGAAAAATTTATTATTTAATATAATTGAATTAAATTTCCACAGCTTATAATGCATGAACTCCTTTATATAAACCTTCTATTAGTTTTGATATGGCTTGTCGCTTATGTTTTGGGTGCTCGGAACATGCAGAAAAAAACGTCTTGCACACATGTGGGGCATGGCAACAGACTTAAGAGTCAAGTAAAATAAAAATAATTTGCTCTTTTTAAATCACTGAGTGTAACGAACAACAAAAATACTGTGTGCTAGATCTATCACATTTTAAAAAATACAAAAACCATGAAAACACAATTTTCGAAGGGTTAACAAACGTTTCGTAATGTTTTCATAAACATAAAAAACTATAAATTCCAGTGAAACCTTGATAGTTGCAATTCATTTAATCTAAATGATATGCATGTCAAATTTGATGGTTTAATTTAAAAACAAAAATTGTTGCACACTTTTTGTGAACATGCCCCAAAATTACATAGAGGAAAAAGTGTGTTTGAATGTTACCTACATATGTAGCGACACAGTATCACAGTGGAAAGAATAATTTTTATTATTTTTTTGTGAGAAATTGAAGCTACAGAAAACTGCGATGGAGCGGGGACAATGTGATGGCAACGACGACCATTTGAAAAACCGTGCACATAAAAATGGCTCAAATTTATGCAGTACTGGGTTGTCAGTTTTTTTTTTTTTTAATGTTTAATTCACGAATTTCGGGACCATAACCAGTCCTTACAGTTTTTATAATCAAATATGAAGATTCAAAGGTCATTAAACGCCATAAAACCAAAAATTAATCTTTTTTGCAAAAAATTGCAATTTTTGGTCCCACATTTCCGCTTAACATAAAGAGCAATGATATATAGTTTGCAATGAAGCGATATATACTTTGCAAGATGCTGTATCCGCATAACTGCACAAGGACTCATGCCAGCAGGAGAGATGTTACAGTGCATTCGTATATATCAAATGTATGGTCCAAGCTTCATTGACGAGTGTTCAACATTTACGAACATGAAATGAAAACCACGCAAAACCTGATTATCGCAGCTAGTAATCGTATTAACAAACAGCATGTCTCTCAAAGGAATTTACAATATTCTTTTTCCCCGCCGAAAAAAATGATGCATTGCCGAGCACTCATTACCCTCACAAGTAGTGCTAGCAGTTCGAACCAGATGCATGGCTTAATTTTGCAGTGAAGAAAACCCTGTACATTTTTTGGGGGCTTCCATGTGAAGTCATCGCATTATGCTTTTGGTCACTCCACACTTGTTCTTACAGAGAACAATTGATTTGGTAGTGCAAGATGACTGCAGAAGGTGGTGCCCCCGCAGCAAGGCCATCACAAGAGCAGCTAATGTGACACCAATGTCTGCCACATGAATATTTCCAAAAAAGGAAAAGAAATAAGAAAAGGCTATGTGTGTAGCATGCTGGTTCTGAGTATTTTGTTGACAGGCAATCACTGCTGGTTTTCAGAAACGTAGGCACAGGGATACAGCCATGAGCTCCAGACAACAGAGTCAAAGGTTGCAGCCTTCATTTCAGGCCACAGGCAAGGAAGGCATCCAGTTGCAAAATGCGAAATCGGGAAGATGCTGAAAGTGAGTAGCAAATGTCTGCAGTGAATGTCTCGTGAGCCATTTAGAGTACCTTAATTTTGGCCACTCAAATTTAAAAATTACTTTAGCCAGTGAATGGGTCAGAAGGGCAAAGCACGTCTCACTCGTACACTTGGCCCCCAGCAGCGCTCGTTGCCTTCGGCCGTGCTTCACCTGCGCGAACACGCTCGAGGCACCACAGTGTGATCGAAGGTAGGATCTTAGCGCTCATTATCTTTGTTGGGTGGATGGATGGATGCAAATGGCTGTACTTTTTATAACGTGCGATAGCTTGCTCCATCTGGCCTATAAACCAAAAAGGACCAAAAGTATGGTTCCCCCTCCTCGCCCTTCTAAGCCACTTTTCTTTCCACTCTGCCATTTTTAACTACCACATCAGTCAAAGAAACTGCAAACATCTCGGCCCACCTTGTCCCCTTCCCTCCCCCCACCCCCCCTTCCCAGCGAGTCGTCAATTTTCCTCTGGCAACCCCAACACCGAATGGCCGAACCCGCTGGGAGAGAGGGATGAATGAAGCAATTCGCCGGAGACACACGGGAGGGGGTGCCAAGTTTGCCGAGTCCCGCTTGACCTCAGCTGTGCTAATTAGTTTTACTACTTCGTTCAATTTTCCCTAGATGATTTCCACCAATCTTTTAACCACCTCTTTGCATGTGCAACCCTTTTTCCCTCCATTCTTCCATCCTTGTTCTTAAAGGAGGTGTGCAACGATTTCAACGTTGAAAGAATTGGCATCTTCTACTTTTGACATTGTTCACCTTGTCACAAATGACGGAAAACACACCTCCTTTCATCGAAATGTTGCAATTTCGCGGCGTAATCGCGAGGCCAAGACTAGAATATTCCCCGACCTGCAGCCGCCAGCAGCGGCCATGAGAAACACGCGGCGTAACGTCAATGGCGGTCTTGTGGAAAGATAGCAAGTTGTGCAAATACCTGCTCGATAAAAGGTAACTTTCCTATAAATCTTGTTGTTCCAACATAAATATAAATGCAACAAAAACCTGGTATCATCAACAAAACTTTTATTATACGGAGTTTTAGTGGCGCCATATATCCGAGGTCAACAGAACCGTCAGCTCTATCTGCTACTGCGAACAGCCGCCAGAAGCCGGAGGGGGACGGGGGCAGAAGCCGGAGGGGCACGGGGGCAGAGCCGGACAGGGATGAGCTTCACCGCAACCCCGCGCAACCCCCATTGACGTCACAGCGCATGTGACTCGGAAGTTGGTGAAGGAGTTGAGAGGTGCCGAACACCTCAATCTTTGTCCATTTTTAAAATAAAAACTAGGACATGCAGGCAAAAGCGGTTCTTTGTTCTTTACTTCAGAAAGGTCAAGACACCAACTCCCAAATTATTTAAGCAAAGCACTGAAACTGTTGCACAGCTCTTTAATTTAAAAAAAGCTACAATAACAATTGCCAGGGACGTTTCTGGCCTTCTCCCACCTAGCAGTGTTAAAAGTGTTCAGATTGGGGGGGGGGGCTCTTTTTGTTATAACAGTGATGTGATTGGCCTAAGCCGTTTGGGAGCACCTTTTGGAGCAGGCAAAACAGTGTTTTGGAGCAGCAAATGTGGCCTTTGGAACAACCATAACAGTGTTTTGGAGCAGCAAATGTGGCTTTTGGAGCAGCCAAGACAGTGTTTTAGAGCAGCAAATGTGGCTTTTGGAGCAGCCAAGGCAGTGTTTCGGAGCAGCAAAAGTGGCTTTCGGAGCACATATTCTTATAAAAATAAAAATATTTGTTTTGAGTGCTGTACAAACAAAGGACACTTCGTGTTTGTTGTGTTCTGATGCGACGGATTGTAACAGAACTCGCTGCTTGTGTTTTTTGATTGCTGAGATATCCCACAAGTGTACAGTTTTGTAGGCACTGCCGAGCAATTCCGAAAAACCGCTTGCCGCCGTTTTACTGGTTCACGACGCGCCAGATTTTCGTGAAAAGTAAGCAAACGTAAAACATGGATTGCAAGCGTCCCGGCTGGTGCCTCTGTCGTGCAATCATGTTCGCATGCACGTGAGAGCAACTTCGGCAGGCTTGCAGTTGCGCGTGCTTTGTCGCGCGAGCGGAGACAATGGCTCCTCGACCTAAACCGAAACCACGCAACTCCGCTCCGTTGCCAACTGATTCCCAAAATTGTATGTAAAATGTAACTGTCGAGCATATGAGAAAAAAACAGTTCAGCCGCACGTGCTTGCCAGGCCGGCAAACAAGGTACAAGCTAAACACACAAATAAAGGACCTGAGCGTATCGATGCAAGATGTCGTGAGCCAGGGACAAAAAGTTCTTGGAGCGCTGTGCACAATGACTGAACTCGAGACAAACAAGCGCGCTGTGCGGGTTCAGCGTGCAGACATTGCCTTCTTTGCTTTAGCTCACTTCTCTTCGCCAGCTTTCTTTCGTGGCAGATATTTCATGGACCGGGGTACCTGTCGAAAGAAAGCCCACAGAGATAAACCTTGTTCATCAAAACTTTGACACAACAGTCTTTGACTTAAAGAGTGATTTCTTTAGTAACATATGATTAAAACAAGAAAAGGAATGTTGATGAACATGCGGCGGTACTTAGTTTCATTTTAGAAAGCGCCATATCTGCAGCGACGTGGGGACAGCAAGACCCAACGTCGTGCGACCACAGTGACTAAAAGGCAGGGACCAAATATAGTTCTCCCACGGCCGTTGTTTTCAGGAGCGAGTGCTTCAGCTCACAAAGCAACTCCTGCCGCGCAAAAACGTGGTATTTTTTCACAGCGTGACAGCATGGCTGGTACCCGGCATGCTAAAGTTGAAGCGTCCGCACACACCCGCGTCTATCGTTGAAAATGTTAAAAAAAAAAAAGACGCGAGACGAGACCCTTGACACGACGAGAACGCAAGACGGCGGGAAAACCATGCAAGTGTTTGTTGTTTATTTTGTAATAAAGAAAATAAATATAGTGAAAAGGAAGGAAATGGAAACACCCATGCAAGACCGGATGGACGATTCATGCAGGGTACTTTGTGTCGGGCGGCCGCTTGCGCCACATAACCCACGCATGCTCAATTACGGTACTCAGTTTAGTTTCGGTCTTGAAAGGCGACCGAAATTGGTTTTTTGGCGCAGGATTGGTGCAGATTACTCATATTTTGGCGAAATGTAGCAAGATGTAGCAGGATTAGCCCCTTGGCACACTTTGGTGCAATTGGCGCAGCAATCACATCACTGTTATAATTATTGTTTAAAGGAAGACTGATTTTCCCGCCCGCTTCTACGCCACTGCCCCCATCATTGATAAGCACAAGACAATACAAGTCGAAAATCTTACACCAGCTCCAGTTTCTTTTCTTTTCCTTTCGCCAGTAAAAATGTTCAACGCTACAAAAAAGAATAGTAATAGTCAGGATTTTTTTTGGGGGGGGCGGGAGAATCGGTGCATTTGAGATGTCAGTGAATTGGGGTGAGTAAGAGAGTTCAACCCCCCCCCCCCCCCCTCCCCCATACACACACACTGATCGCTGGGTCCTTTTCTCCAAGATCCCCGAGGCATGAGTATCGTTTAATTTCAAGTGCGCCACCCATGCTAATTAAGTGCATTATTTATTCTCTTACAAACAATAAAAGAACAGATACAGACAAACAAACAAGCAAGCAATACGTGATATAGAAAAGATGAAAGGAAATAAATAAAACTATGGAGAACAAGAGAGCACAGATGTTTGTCAAGCAGCCAACAATGCTCTTCTAAAATTTAAAAGGGATGAAAACAATTCTAAATGTTGAATAACAATGGCCCCAAATTGGACCCTTAAGGCACTCCAGTATTTAAAACATATGAGACAGAAAAACACCCTTCATACAGCACTCTGTTAGGTCTTTCGCCAAGATAACTAGAAAACCAACTGCAAAACAAGCTAGTCAAACAAAAACATTTGTTTAAAATTATTTTAATTTTAAACACAGGCATCCTCTCAATTAAACACGGCAAAACTACTAATATTTCCATAGATTCGTCGAGGCTGCTGACACGCCAGTGTCACAACCAGTCTTGGGCAGTAACTAGCTACTAGTAACGTGTTACCGGTAACTACGGTAGGTACTTTTTTCAGTAAGTTGTAACTCGTTACCTCTTAGTGAAAATAACTTGTAACTGCAACAGGGTTACTATTTTTCGAAAGTAACTGTAAAGAGTAACGTCGTTACGGTTATTTCTCAGATTTATGTACAAATATATTGCAAAACACAACCGTCAAATCGCCTCGCAACTCGAGAGAGAGTCCCAAGTCCTGATACGGGAAGGGCCCAGCAAAAACTGCTGCAGAAACCATCTGAAGCACGAGGAAAAAATAAAAGTAAAAAGGAGCAAATTTTTGGGTGACCATGTTTGGCGAAGCTAGCTGGTCCCACCAACTGGGAGAATAAAAGTATTTCTGTCCAAACCCATCTTTTTTTTACTATTTATTTGTTTGTCTTGCTTCCCGTCATCTACTTGTTGTGACCTGCTGCTCTGTTTCACGGGTCCCGTCACTTGAGAAAGAGCGTTCACTCGAAACGTCTGTGTCGTTCTGCTTGTCAGTTTTCTTGAAATTGAAAGAATGCCCTTAGCTGGGACCAGGGCACTTGGCACCAGTTGATTTATATAGATATTCACGTCTTGGGCTTTCCGCATTTGGGGTGGTGAGATGGAGGAGCGCAAACATGCCCGATCTGGTTAGGAAGTGACGGAGAAAGGATCGCAACAGCCGTAGGGAATTCTACGCGCAGCGGTCGTTTGTACCTCGATCAGTGCTTCTTTTGCACCGCTGCCGTCCTCAGCGGGTTTGACGAAGGAATGCCGCCGCAACATCGCCCTCAAGGTTTTCAAGAGAAGTTTCGTATTTTATGAAAGACTGTGCGCACGCTGTAGAAGATGGTTCGACCGACGACTGGACTGGAGTGGCATAACATCCGCAAAGCTGACTGCGAAGTATGACCTATATTATTATTGACTTCGCATTAGCACAATTTTTATTGCTTCCGTCCCATTTAACCTCACCAAAGAAATCAAAAATTACAATTGACCGATTCTAAACTCGCGCCATGATTGGATCTACCCGAGATCTAGATATGTGCTGTTGTATTCGTGTATACCTCATGGTGGTCACGCTATTTTAAAGTTGTTTATAATTATTAGGGGGTGTCTGCTAGCTTAAAATTTTGAAAAATTAAAGTCGCCTGTAATTTTGTCAAAGAAAAACTATAAATGGTTTATTATATAGTGCATTTACCCCAATACTGTCTTAAATTAAGATCTTGTTCAGGGACCTATTCATGATAAAAGTTTAAATAGGAAGAATTAACCATGTTAACAATCATTATTGGGAAACTCTTAAGGCACGTTCACACTTTTGCGACAGAGTAAGACCAAGAGAGACCAGACCGGTTTTTAAGCCTCTTGTGACTTCTTAGGACCAGCTCCGCTGCAGCGCATACGGTCCTAAGAAGTCGCAAGAGGCTTAAAAACCGGTCTGGTCTCTCTCGGTCATACTCGGTTGCAAGAGTGTGAACGGGCCTTAAGTCTCTCAATATATCAGATCCACTACCGCGAACAACACAATGTCTCGTGAAAATTATAAGCCAATTTAGAGGCATATTAAGGAAGGTTCCTTTTTAGTCTTTTTTACTATTTTTGTGTAAAGTAACGAGAAAGTAAAGGCATTACTTTCGCAAAGTAACTGTAACTGTAACAAGTTACTCTTTCAATTTTCTAACTGTGACTGTAGCAGAGTTACTTTTTTTTTTTCCACCTGAGTAACTATAACTGTAACACTGTTACATTTTGGCACTAACATGACCCTGACTGGTCACAACACAAAGCTGAGAACTTCCGAACGCTGTGTACAAAGTTTTCCGCGACAAAATCCCGCCACATGCGGAGTTCGGATGGGGAAATCATGCACACTTTGTACGCTTCGTACCAACGTCTTTGTACCTCCGGAACAGTGTCCGCGCCTCCACACGCAATCCACACTCATGATGTATTCGCACGAGAAAGCTTTATCGCCGGAGGACACCGAGTATGTCATAGAGATGTGACAAGAAAACAACACTAGAAGGAGGAGGCAGTGCAGAAAATCCCAGCGAGCATTCCCACGACAGAGTCGCATGTTGTTGAGTCCCCAGAGTATTTCTTTTCGCAAGCCTGCTGGCGACTTTCGGGAGCTCATTGTACAAAAGGCAGGGAAAAAGGAATAAAGAAAAGTCACCCCCCACTTCAAAGCTGTTCATCATTATCCTCCCCCAAAAGCAGGGGGAGACAAAGGAGGGGGCCCAGTCGCTCTGACGCAAAGGCGGATATTCTGCAGGGCAATCATAGATTCTCCTCGGCTCACCGCGAGCTCGGAGGATTAGCAAACGTCCGTGATGCGTAGCACGTGACCTCAAAACTCGATGACAATTAATCCTCTCCTCGGGGAGAAATTCCGTCATGCAAATACACCATCACTTAGCCGGAGTGCGGATAACAATCCAAAATTATTTGCACTTGAAGTGCGAATAGGAACAGCCTTTTTATTTTGATTGTGTTCGTCCTCCTCTCCAGGATTTTTTTCTCTCTGCTTGTGGTTTCCACCAATTTCCCGCCATCGTCGCAGTGGGAGACGTTTCGTGTTTTCTTCTATTTAGTTTCTGATGGTGTTGTCGGCGTTGTGTTGGCGCGTTGAAGGGGTCATGAGTTGCGTGCCTAAGAAGTTTCGGTCCTAGTTGGCAGTGGAAATGTCTTCAGCGTGTGTGTGGGACTGGCTGGACAGTTGATCCTATCGGACGTGATACACTCGGCAACAATGTTGTGAGCTCGCACCTCATTTCGGCACGCACGGGCAATTTTGAATCTACGACAAAGACGAGCTGGATGTTCCTTTGCATTCCAACTAACAAATGTAAGTACGTACACTACACCGAGAAATTTGGCACGCTTTTTGTGCCTCCACATCGAGCAAATGCGTCTTTGTACGGTTGCAGTCTCGCCTTGCATGTGATGCCTCCCACCCTGTTTTTAACCGTGTTTTCTGAATTCCTTGTTTAGTTTAGATTTCTTTTTGGTTTCTGTATAAAGAGCGGGTTAACAACGAAATAATCAGATTGTCAAATAAAAGGTGAATGCAAACACTGCCTCCTTCATGGTTCTTGACCGCTGCGTGTGAACAAAAAACCTTGCTCGGTTGTACGAGAATCAAGTAAGAATATGACTGCCTCGTTCTACCATTGTCGCACAATAAGGCTCCGTGGGACAAAGTTACAATCGCGTCCTGCCGTCACCATTCTAGTTTCAATGACAAGAAGTAGAAACTTTTTCGTTCCCCTTCTCAGTTTCGTGCCAAGTAGTGAAGGTACTTTTGCCGTTTCGCGACGATGCCGGTCGCTTGATCGGCACCGAGCTTCGCACCTGAAACCAATCGACATTGCCAACGTCATCACGTCGCAGAGCAGACGACGCGCTATTTTTTCGACAGCGGAGGCACTTGTAGCGGCCGCATTGCACCCGTGGCCACGAAGTACCTTCGCCAGCCTCCGCCGCGCTACGCACCCTCTCCCTTTTTCGCCTTATTCTGCATACGCTCATGCTTTCTGTACGGCCGTCCAAAACAAGATGCAACATCTCGCTCCATATACCTACGCCAGAACATGTTTTAGACCGCAGCGGGGTCGGCGTCGGCGTAACTGCGAGCCCCCCCCCCCCCCCCCTACCCCGAGGTCACGTGACCCCCCCCCCCCCTACCTTCCCTCCTCCTCCTCAAGAGCTGCGCTCTAATTTGGCGTACAGGGAGTTGTTAACGGCTTTCTTTTTTTGTTACGTGTTTAGGTACACGAATCTCGAATACAGTGTCGATTTGGACAGGCGCTTAATCCTTCTATTCAGAGCTTGGCGTTCTGACGTCCTTTCCTGTCAGTTTTTCGGCGTAGTATTGCATAACACACCTAACAAGGACAGGTACCTGTTTGTTGAATAGATAGAGAAGTCTTTGAGCGTGAAACCCACCTCACTTTTGACATGTGGAAGGCTTCCTTCAGTTGTGGTAGTTGTTGCTTCTTGCCCAAAACTTGTGATTTCAAATCTAAACGAATGATAAATAAATAACACACCTGAAGTCTCCGAGATACACGCATTTTCCAATGAACTGCAACTTTTATGGCACGGCATTCAGTTCCTTTCTGTATATCAATCATGTGAAATAAATCACGGAAAAGCAGCGGGGCCGATTCTGTAATGTTTGGCCCAATCAAGTAAACGTACAGTGGGCCTGATAACTGTTGTACTATCGGAAAAATATGAATGCGAACAGAGGAGCACGTGGGCTCGCGGTGCACGCTGCGCCGCCTGAAAGTGAGCCTAGGGGCGAGGGAGTGGGGTCTACCCCGATGTGTACAACGCCCCTCGATCGGCGCATCCCAGCTTCAGCATTGTAATGAAGCTTGGGAAGCGCGAGGCGTGAGGGGGCTCGCCGCTAGTAGCATCTAGAGCGAGCACTGTGGCTGCAACTAGGGCGAACTTCTCGCGCCGCCGGCATCGAGCGAGCAACGATAGAGGTGGCAGCTTTCAGAACACCGAGAGGCGCAACTGCCGAAGCTGGAAGCGCCGAGCGCGGGCGTATGCACAAAACTTCAAATAGTGGCTTTATTATTTCGATGTCCGCCTTCAATGAGCTAGCCGTCACAGTAATAGGGCGGAAAGCTTTTTCATGCTTTTCCGTTCCGCTTAGTTTTCTGATGTGTGGTGCGTGTTT
>JABSTQ010005527.1:0-41343 GCA_013358835.2 Ixodes persulcatus | reverse complement strand
CGTTGGGCCTGATGGGGGATTTGTTTTGGAGGAGCCTGTGATATCCCATATCTAGGCTGGCGAGTTTGTGCCTACCGGTGGGGGTGCGGGAGAGTCTTGTCTGTTGGGCAGCAGGATGTGCTCCTACTAATTCGTTAAGGTGATTATGCAAACTGAGTCCTTCCAGTTTAGCAGTTGGAGTGCTAGGCGGTAGGCGTAGTGCGATTTTGTAGGCCTTGCGGAACAAGGTATTAACCTTATTGGTGAAAGCCGGCGGGAGGTGAAGGTGTGGGCCGAGTATGTGTAGGTGTAGGTGTGGGCCGGTGTAGGTGTAGGTATGGGCCGAGGACTAAGGTCTGTAGAATGTGTATCCGATCCTGTTCGTTGAGGCCCTTATGTTTATTAGTCGCCCGTTTCAGTGTGCCTATTGTTTGATTAATCTGACTTTATTGCGTTCAAGGAATTTGTTATTGAACTTATTCGCCTGGACCTGCAGTCTCAAGATTTTAACCTCCGGGACCACTGGGATTGGTCAGCCATTGATGTGTAGTTTGATGTCAGCGTTGTTTTGTTTCGTAGTGTCGGTGGGCCGTAGTAGTGTTAATTCGGATTTTGCTGGAGAACACGTGAGACCTAACCTCTCTGATTCCTCCGTTACTATATCAACCCATTGTTGTAGTCTTTCTTCTATTTGGGCTTCACTTCCTCTGCCGATCCAGAGGGTGATGTCGTCCGCAAATAGACTGCTACCGAAAAATCGAGTATACCTTTTTACTATCCAGATTATAAAACCGGAAATTTGTTTCTGGAAAACCGAAATCCAGATTGCAGACAAAGGAATAATTTCTGAAAACCTAAAATCCAGAGAGTCCAGACAGAAGCCAGATAGATGTCCGGTTCCATAATCCGGATAGCGAAAAGTTATACTGGATTTTTCGGTAGGGTGTGTCTCAGTTGGAGAATTTGGCCTAGCCTTTTGGGGATGTACATGACTGCCAGATTAAAGAGAATGGGAGAGAGCACAGAACCTTGCGGGGTACCCCTGCTGCCCCTTTGGGTAGTGTATGACGTGAGGTCGCCAAAATTGACTACAGCAGTTCTGCCGAAGAGGAATGCCTTTATGTAGTTACTTGCATATTCTCTCTCTGGGGTTTACTGACCCTAGACCCCCCAGTATGTATGCCGTTCTCCAAGAACAATGTAGGCGAGCGTCGATGTCAGCATAGCAGCAGGATCGAGCGCTGAAGAAGAACTGGCCTCGTAGAGCCACGCGGAGCGCCTTTTATACACGTTAGTGTTTCTCGAACATTCGAACTAGAATGCTCGGCGTTCGAACATTCTGAACGAGAAGCTCCTTGGACGTCGTAGAAACTATTATTACAACCGAATACTAAAAGTTATGCGGCCCTCAGGAATCGAACCTGGGGCCTCTCCGTGCGAGTCTGGTGCGTTGGCACTCAGCTACGCACTCGACTTATTATGTTCTTTTTTTAATTGCTTGATTTTACAAAAAAAAAAACAAATTCACACAAAATGTTAAAATCACATGCTCAGTGGATAGCACGCGTGCATAGAAAAAATTATTTTAAGTTCTCCAGCACATCCAGAGTTGGCATCCAGTACGGCGGGCACACTAAAGAGGAATAGACAGATTTTAGTTTGCAGACAGATTCTATAAAATGCAACCTTACTGGGCGCACGTCCACATCGGCATGCCTAACAGCCATTCTTCTTGGTCATATTGCATGGAGGACCAGGAGCGCGACACGATTTGCCGGAATTTCTGTATCTTTCTCCACGGGAAGACAGCTAATATACCATGTGGCGTTAACAGAAAATATTTTAATAGTCTGTTGGAGAACGTCCAAGAACAGTAAAGCGTTAGAGCAGTCTAGGAATACGTGTTCAATAGTTTCCGGCATTTTACACAAAAAAACACTCAATACCCCATGGAACAAAAATGGTCAAGCAACGTTTTCACAGGAAGGCAGTTTGTGTGTAACTTAATAATAATGTTTTTTTACACGGTGCGATGGACATCTTTTTGACTCTGGACAATGACCTGGAACTGCATGAAGCACTGCGCGGTACCTAGACATAGGAAAGACACTCTCAATAATATCACGCGTTAAACGCTTTCGCGAAACACTTCATAAATACTTTTGGGAGAATCGTACGGTTAGAAAACGGTGCACATCAATGACTTCACGAAGGAAACTACCAATACGGCATTGCTCACGACAGCACGAAGAAACAACGAACATATAAAGGTGCTCTGGCAGCCTGTTCTGAATTACAGTACGAAGGAAGGGGTCGCTTTGCTCCTTATGAAACATAAAACGCGAAACAACTTTCTTTTCAAGCATATGAGACAATGACAGTCCCCCATTACAAACGCGCAGAAACAAATGATCACGACGCACACATTCGCATCCAGACTGCCAGATAAGCACAACAAAAACGCGGTGCAACTTCTGTACGTTTAATCTAGAGCATGCAAAACCTGAAGAAAATACCAAAATTTTACAAGTAATACAATATTGCACTCAGTCGCGTGCGTGAAAATGGACATATCCCATCCTCTCCATTTAGTACGCTTCTCGCGTGTTTCCTCAACTACCGAAGTCTAGTACGCATTGGAGTTTTTGTAATACTGCAGTGGAACATCCAAATACCTGGTCGGCGTCGACGTAAAATGTATGCCTTGAAAAACATTGGGTGTAGTGGCCCATGTTCCATGCCAAAGACCACAACACTTCTGCCAGTTGACAGCCACGCCAGTCACTTCGCAATAGTCTTTCACCTCGCGTGGTGCCTGGACAATACTTCTCTTATCTTTGCAAAATATAGCAACATCATCCGCGTAAGCGAGCAGTTTGATTTCTGTTTTTTGGGGTGAAAAACCTCTAAGCAGACTGTTATTCATTACACCTCTGCAAAAGGGCTTTAAATAAATGCTAAACAGCAACGGCAACAACGGACATCCTTGTTTGACTGATGACTCCATTGACACTAATTCACGGTGTCGGTTTGCTGTTAACAACGAGCTGCGTAGTACACCCGGTGTATACCGTTTGAATAAAACTAAGAATTTTTTTGCCCACTCCAACATGTTCCAGTATTTTATACAGTGCATGATGTCGCGCACGATCAAAAGCCTTTTCCAGATCTATCTGGGGCATGGCTAACTGATCTAGTTCCTCATCGCACAATTATAATATATTTCTTGCAGTGTGAGCATTTGACAAAATGGAAGGGCCTTTAATACTGCGGTCACGCAGGCGGTATTACTCCCTCTCCCTTAAAACTCGCATCGTCCTGACGCAGCACAAAAAAAAAAGAAACGACACAATCAGAAGTCACAGTTCTTAGAAAGTCCGCTGCTTTATCGATCGTAATACGGCTTGAGAGGGACGACGTTCACCACTTCAAGTCGTAGCTGAAGTCTTACGGATGCCCGCGTTCCGCCGGGAAGAACTTCGTAGTACTTCAGTGTACATTTGCCACGTTTCAGAACTGTGTCAGATAGAATGATAGTTGAGGAAAGTGGGCTCATGGATCAGTTGAAGCCAGGTGATGTCATCATGGTAGACAAGATATTCAAATTTAATAGCCTACCACTTGGAGTGCAAGTGCACATTCCGTGTTTCAGGCAGCCGAATGAACCTCAGATGCCGGAGGAAAACTTGGCACACACCCGGCAGGTGGCCAGTGCACGTGTAGCTATTGGACGTGCAATCGGAAGGATTAAGCACTTTCACTTCCTTGATTGACCATTCCCCATCTCCATGATAGATATTGCAGATGAGGCGTTTCAGGTTTGTTGCTTTTTAAGCAACTTTCATATGCCACTCAGCCGTGCTGAGTAGCAGCAGGACATATATGTCAGCTTCAGTGGCACACGTCAGCTTGATAAACATTTTAGAATAACTTGCTTCTTGTGGTTGAACTCCAAGACCCTGTTTTTAATTACAGCATGTCGCAGATGGTTTTTAGGTACTTTAAATGGACCACAGAAACCATTTGCTTAAAGTGGTCTTCAAAAGGGGCCGTACAACGATATTCGTTTCAAATGTTTTTCACTTTACACGAGCTTACTAGCACTAGTGGGACCCAAGTATACTTTCATGCAACGCCACACTCTTAAAAAAAAGCTAGTAAAAAGCTAGTAACCGCAGCAGATACTACCTATTTCTGACCGTTACTACCTTTCACTAACTATTTACTACCTCAAACGCGCGATAGGTAGTAAAAAGCTAGCAAATGCAGCCATTACTACCTTTTCTGACCGTTACTACCTTTTTACTAGCTATTTACTACCGCAAAGGCGCGGAGAAGATGGCGGCGCTTGCTTCATACCCGATTGCCAGCGTTAGCGACGTACTTGTTGTTTCTGAACGCAGGGGTAGGTATCCACACGCAATCGTAGCGTCAAATATTGTATGAGGGGGCATGTTTAAGGGTTGGAGTTGACTTTATAGCGATCTCAGCCTCCGTACCAGCACGACGTGGAAGCCAGCGCTGCAGCGAGTGCAGCGGCCATTGTTGATGCAATGGCCATGTGGCTTACTTCTTTCCTTCTCGTTTGAATTCGTTTGTGAGTGTTTATATTCATTTTGGTTTTAACTGGGATGAAAAGAGCCACGTACTAAAACGTTTCCGAAAACGGGAAAAGTTCAATCTTTTTTATATTCTTTATATTTGTATTTTTTTAAATCATATGTTTTTCTCTCACAAGAGACGCTTGGCAACATTGTACGACAAGCAAGTTGGCGCGGTTGGGGCCAGTCGGTGTTCGCAAGACGCTAATTTCTTTGATGTGAAACTGCCGTTTTTGCCTTGTGTCGTGTGCAGCTCTCGTGTTCCCGCGTTGGAGTGCATAGTAAATGTTCGTGCGGTCGACGGGGCGGGTGTCTGCGTGGACCTGGACTGCTCCGAGGATAGTTCTAACGAGCCGGTGCCGCTGTCACTGGGTTGGATTTCGTCGTCCAAGAAGCTTTTCTCCACCTCCTACTTGACACTGAGAACTTCTTCACGGTTTGTGTGTGCTCGGTGGTTCAATGATTCTGATTGAGCTGTCTTCGGTCGTGACAGTGCACTGTCACAACCGTTAATGTGCGTCGTAAATAGTGTATGTAGCTTTGGGACTAATGGAAAAAAAAAAACTGTTGTGGCATTCTATGAGTCTTTTTGAATTTGCCCCAAAAACGCGAGCATTCGTCGGTGTACTACAAAAATTAAGACGCGAGCTGCACGCGGTATTAATTTTGCATGCATTTTTGTAGCGCAGCACGCGAAAGGAGTGCAGCTGCCGTCGTACTCTCCGTCAATTACAGCCTTTATTCGCCGCGGGAGACGGCAAGAAAGCACTCACTCGCCGACGAGCGCCTCGCCGACAAGAGACGAGGCGATTGACGGGGACAGTGACGAGCGACGGCAATTTCTCACGGTCACCCGTCGCGTCGCTCGGTTTTTTAATTTCAAGGAAACGTCCCTCATCGCCTTGGCCGCTTGTTCCCATCGCTTTCATGCGGTTAGCCTCGTCGCGCAATTTACCCATCGACTGCGAATAACTGACGTGCTGATACAGGACGACAAGTTCGCGCACTCAAATGGTAAGTATAAAAGACTTAATGGCAGTCGAAGAAGTGAGTGGGGAGGAAGTGGCCGAGTGGGCTAACGCGTCTCACCTAGAAAGCTTGCGGTGAGAACCCATAGCGATAAAATTGATCAAGTAAGCGTGTGTTTGTTTGAATGCATTGTGTCGATTGTATCGATTGTATCGATTGTGTCGATTGTGTCGATTGTATCGATTGTGTCGATTGTTTATATGTATATACTTGCAAATGTGGAAGAATTGAAATAAACTGTAAATAATCGTCTTCCTTTTTTGTGTACGTTTAATTGGGCGGTGACTAGCGCCACCTAGATTACTCATTTCCAGTTTCAATTTCAATTTTTTGTTGCGCCTGCCACCTGGTGGTAAGTGGCATAAGCCCACACCTTTTTTTTTCCACCGAAAATAACGTGACTAGTTGCGTTCCCGGTCTTCCGTCGGGAGGTAGCGCTAGTTACTAGCTAAAGGTAGAAAATACCTGGATTCTACTTTGAGGCTAGTAACAGTTACTAGCTTCGTGACCTAGTAACCGTTACTAGCGTGACCGTTACTACCTCAGGCTACTAGGTACCTAGTAACATATGTGACAAGCGGTTACTAGCTCTTACCTAGTAAATACTACTAGCTTTTTTTTAAGAGTGCACTGACGAAAAACCTCCTTTGTTGCGGCGTCATTTCAAGAACAAAAGCGAGCGCTTTTTTTCAATCTCTCCTTCACAAGACTCGATGATGTAGTTGGCGGATCGCAGTATCCCCAGTAACAATATTTAAATGCAGCTCGCAGAAAAAAAACAAATTGGCTTGTGTGCATGTTTATACGGCCTAGAACTTAGTCTGCCAGAACATGGCGACATTTTTACCCACTGTAGATAAGCAGTTTAGCCAGTGCAGTACGACTGCTAGCCTGGGGTCTTTAACGTGCATCACGCAGTAGTGATGCAAAACCGCTCGCCGGTACAATGCACATCAAGATAGAAACGGGCAGTGGTGGGGATTGAACCCAGGATCCCTGTGTTCTGCAGCGCGAGCTTTCGCTCCACGTGCTCCGAGCTGGTGTGCGCTAGCCCATTCGGCCACCGATCCCTCTGCGGCTCATAGATTGGTCCCGAGCACTGCGTGAGCACTCGATTTGGGCTCGTGATAATAGCTCTAGAGCATTCGGATAGTGGGCTGTGTCCAGTCGCTGCAATGACGACTATAACCGGGAAGTTTTCGACCAAAAAGCCCAGTGTTGTTTTTGTTGCAAAGCTTCTTGCGAAATGTAATATCGCCTGATCTCATAATTCACATTCTCACAATCTTAGCTTTTCTTGTTTCAGCCACATATTTTATATTCAGTATTCCGGGGTGGTTTGTTTCATATGATTTATGATTTCGCACTTTGCAACGCCAAAATGCAGCTGCAGTCGACAAGCTTGCACATTTTTCTAGCTTTTGTTCTCTGTTTATTCAGTCATTTTCACCCTCCTTTGTGCTTCTACAATTTCTAGGAAAGCATACTCTTTGAGGCATTGAACACTATTCAAAAATTATGATTTGGTGCCACCACCATTCAATGAGTAATCAATTCGGTTTCAAAAATCACTATTTTCACATTCCTAGTTTTTACTCCACATTCTCCTCCGAGCTGCATTCGGCCACTTATCCCCCACGTCTCTGCAAGCATCCTACATCTTAAGGGCAATTAACACACTCGCGTCGAGTCTGAACAAGTGCAACTGCAACGGCTTTCGGTGTATTGGTTGCTATGGCAACAGCTGCGTCGGCTACAACAAAACCGGTTGTTACCCCGTTCCGTTGGAGCCGACGCGGCTGTTACTAATAGCAACCCGTACATCGCAAGCCATTGCAGTCACACTCGGTTGGACTCACGCAAGTGTGAGAATATCGCCCTTTAAGGTTGTACTAAAGCGCGGTTTGACATCCTCGTTTTATGGTCCTGACTCGGTCTACAAGCTGTAAGCATCCTAAAAAAAACCAAAAAAAAACAGTAATGCACGGCTAATTTCCTAATTAAAAAAGTGACTAAAGATTGCGACGTGCCATTCTGTGATACGGCGTGAAAACCAGGGGGCACTACCGTACCTTTCTATGTGTGGTCAAAACGATGGACGGCACTCGTCAGCCAATTATAAGCGATTGGGTTCCCGGGTGGACGAGCGGGACTGGTCGGCCGCTCGTCCAGGCGGGAACATATCGCTCGCGATTCTGTTGTTCTGCGACAATAAATGTTGCATCCTTTGATAATTTTTTAATTAGGATATAGACTCCTTAGGGTCTAGCCTTGTCCGTCCGTCCGTCCGTGCTCACATCGATTGCCATCCAATGTCTTCTTAAAAAAAGAAAAAAAATGTTTGCGCAGTCGACAGGATTCGAACCTGTGCGGGGATTGGATTTCTAGTCCATCGCCTTAACCACCCGGCCATGACTGCGGGACGAGTAGGGGGCACTGAGATGTGGTAGTAACTCAACAGCTGGGGATGTCATGGATGAAACGTTGCATGTAGCCGCTCAACGTCTATACAGGAGAGGGCGCTGCGGTCAAATGCGTATATAATCGCGTTAAACTTTGCAAGCATTGGCTCAACGTTTATAGACGAGAGGGCGCTGTGGTCGAATGCTCAAATGCGTATATAACCACGTTTCATACCACACATTCTCTTTCTGACATGGACCGTTGACTTAAGCGGTGGAGACGCGTTCCCACGGCTTCTAGCGGATCCAAGCTGATCCGCTAGAAGAACTACTGGCTCTGCATTTCAGCGACCATAAAGCAGTAATAATGAAGTCGAAACGCAACCCGGAACTGAGCACTACCTATGAGCAATAAAACAAAATTAGTACCATCAGCACTACCTATGAAGAATAAAATCAATATCATCAGCACCACCAGAGCTTCGCCCCAATCAACATCATTCACCACCTAGAGATGCGGTCATTTTTTTTAATTAGTGTATCGGCTACGCATGAATGTATTTTTGGGTTTTAGGGGCGAAGCTCCTTAGGGGCTAGCCATGTTCGTATGTCCGTCCGCCGTCCGCCGTAGGCCGGCGCCGGGTGCTCGTGCTTCTGCTCGTGAGATCACGTGCTCACGAGCACGTGAGCACATGCTCACGTGCTCATGTAGGGCAAAAAAAAATGGAAAAAAAAAAGATGAAAAAAAATTATGAAAAAAGAAAAAGAAGAAAAAAAAGAGTAGGGGGGTTCTGAGATGCCATCCCATCTGTCTGCTCAAAAAGAAAAAGAAGAACACCACACATTTTCCTACTGCGTACGACCGAGAAAGACCAGACCGGTTTTTAAGCCTCTTACGACTTCTTAGGACCAGCTCCGCTGAAGCGCGTCCGGTCCTAAAAAGTCGCAAAAGGCTTAAAAACCGGTTTGGTCTCTCTCGGTCGCACTCGGTCGCAAGAGTGTGAACGGGCCTTAATGGAACGGTCTATAGGCTGCGCATGAGATGTATTTGGGTTTTTTTTTTAGGATGCTTAGAGCTCATAGATTGAGTTATGACTGTAAAACGAGGATCTCAAAACACACTTTTGTTCACCTTTAATATTAATGTATTAGAAGGTTGTTTCTCGTGCACCAACGACTTCGGTTTTGGAATAATACCCTGGAACAGTTACACAATGCATCCCTGCCCCTCTTTTCACTATTTGTCTCGTGCCCTTAACTCTCACTGGGGGACATGTTTATGGTCCGTTGCAAGTCAAGAAGGTAGGGCGAGGGAAAGGAAGGCCAGGGAGGAGGAAGCAGGCGAAATGCTGGAGAGGGAAGAGTGAAACCTCCTCCTCCAGCGTTTCGTCTGCTTCCTCCTTTCCGACCTTCTTTTCCCTCGCCCTACCTTCTTGAGTTGCGGTAAACTATAGGAACCCTTAGGGCCAACCCGTAACATGGCTAATTTCAGCTTTGTAATCAACATTTCTTTTTCAAATGTCAATGAATAGAGTGTAGTGATGCCACGATGCAAATGTGTTGTATGGAAGCTCAGACAGCAGGAAGTTAGCATGCTACAACAGACAACCAGTGTCTCCGCTTTAGATGAGAAATTTTGCCAGTGCAGTACGGCCGCTAGCATATAGTGCAGTAGTGATAACACTAACGCATCTTGGTATGATGCTCATAAAAATTGGCAGGGGTGGTAATCGGACCTACGATCTCTGGGCTCTGTGACTCGAGCTTTCGCTTTACATGCTTTGTGCTGTGACGTGCTATACTCCATTTCACAATAACTTGGCGAACTATGGAGGCTGCGGCCCCTGTGATCCAATAAGAGCGTCTGAGCAAGTCACATGATAACACTCCATGGGTGATGCCACCGAGGCCTCGTTACCACCACAGTAAAAGCGCCGTCCGCAAAAAAGAGTAATTCAATGTTTCATTTTTTTTTTTTTGTGCTAACTGAACTTGAGTGATTCCATCTTTATTGAGAATATATAAAAAAATGAATGAATAAATATTGACAAATTTTAATGATATTTAAACCAAAAAAGTAATGCGACATTCGTATCCAGTTCAATTTTTTTTCCTGTAGCGCCGTGGCCGTTGGTGATCGCAGCCATATAATCAACCGCTTCCGCTTGCAGGGCAACTATGGATGAAAACGAAACCAAAATAAATTACTGGTACCGCTTTTGTGGCAAAACTCTTGGCCTGCAGACAACAGCCGGTTTCTTGGTGCAGTGACACACACGCTCCCGCTATGTGGTGTCACGTGCCTCGCTCCGACGCTCTTATTGGGTCGCTGGGGCTGTAAGCTTCATAGCTCGGCAAGGTTTTATGAAACGGAGTGTAGCACACTTGGTCACTGTTCAACCCTAGTGCCTGCCATGATTGTCCTTAATCACATTTGGCTGTGATCCGCAATTGGCATATGAGTTTAGATTAGATATATCAAGATATTTGATGTCCTTGTTTAATTATTTCATGTGTGTGGTCTTTGGTCTCAATGTCTGGTGGGCTGTGCATTTTTTGTATGATTATACATCTTGCCAGTATGTGTTAGGGGTGCAACAATTATTATGACTATAGCTGCTTTGTACGGTGTCAATCTAAAATTCACTGTCTTTCTTATGCAGTTCGGGCCATTGCTGCCTCATATTTAGTGTGTCGAGTTGGGTCATATTGTGCATCAATTTTTATTTAAATCTCCTATGTACATGAATAACTGATGTGAATTATCTGTTGTGCATCCCTGTTCACATTTATGAATCTAGCATCTTTGTAGAGCGTTATCTAGAACTCGCTCTTTGGCTTTTGTTCCGTATGCAGTTCGGGTGATTTCTGCCTCGGAGTTTTTGTGTTGAGCTGGGTTATGTCAGTAGTTTCCTTATTTGAAAAATTCTCATGCATCAATCTTTTGTGTTTGAATATGTTACTTGGGAAGTACATGAGTGACTAGTGTGGAGTCTCTGTTGTGCATCAATAGTGAGATTAGTGTTTGATTAAGCGAACAAAGTTATGGCTACCTGGGTCTTTTTCCCTCAAGGTGCCAAAGTGGAATGTAATGTTAACGACTTTGATACCCTACCTCAACAGGTCTCGTGTGTCATACATTGTTAATATAACTTGGAGCAAGAGAAACCGTTTGTTGTTGGTTATTTTTTTACTCCGAACAGTTTAAAGAAGGAACCAGCTCTGCTTGTTTATGTTATAGGCAAATGGCTTTGTATTTATCGTAATAAACTGTACAAATATAAACCACCGCACAATGTGTCCTGTTTTTATGCAGTAAACACCATTTTCAAAGACACGGGAGTGGCTAGAAAAACATTGCCCCGATAAGCACATTTATTTGGCTCTGAAAAGAGCCGTTGTGACTTGGAGAAGCCTCAGGCTTCTTGCAGGCGCTTCTTCACTCCAGCCTACGCAGTTTCTTTTTCAGTCCGGGACCGTCCTCCACCACATAAAACCCTTTGCCGTACTGCTTGAAGGAGACGTACTTGCCGCGAGCTATGAGGGCTCTTCGACGTCTCACACGGCGTGTTACCACTTCCGGGAAGAGGGCGTGCTTGGCGAAGTAGATGAGCCCTGGCAGCAGTACTCCATCAACAAACTTCTTGTCGAAGGTGATGGTCTCAACGTGTGTGGAGTTGGCAACAGTCTTGTTATTAGTCCAAAAAACAAAATCGCACCACTGGTGTCCGGTCACCGCCATCTGCCCTTGCACCTGGTAGAAGTAGGCATGAGTCTTCTTAAGGCGTACCAAGCCATCCACGACCTCGCAGCAGAACTTCTTGTCCTTGCATGCCTCCAGTGGTGTTAGTCCTATCTTCGACTGCGGACACTTCACCTCCAAAAGGCCCTCTTCGTTGTCCTTCATCACGATGCGGTCTGGCGATGCTGCGATGAAGCTGAACTCTGGGTGAATGTGCAGCCCAGTCTCGCGGATCTCGACGGGAATGTCAAAGGCTGCCATTAGTGATGCATAGGCAGCAACGGCGGTTTCCTCGTGCGTCCTCCCATAGCGCATGGCCTCACTTGAGGCATCTGGGCTCTGGTATAAAATACCCTTGACCAGGTACGCGGGCTTGACACACTTGATAACAGCAGAGAAGACCATCGCTGTCATTCTGCCCTGCCGCTCTTCGTGCCACCTTGCATTGTTGGCTTGACCGATGGTAGACCGGGTCACTTCTTCCCTCTCTTAGTCCGTCATTATGGGAAGGGACTCCATGTGTTTTCCAACAACGTCCTGGCATTCTAGCTCCACAAATCTTTATCATCTTGGATGGAGAGCACTGGTGCCGCTGATCCGAGTTGCTGCACACGTCACAACTAAATGCACGCCTACAACCACGAGTGCCGGAACGGGCCGACGGGCATCTCGCTTGAAGACCTGCTCGCCTGATTCTCGACGTCACAGCGAAGCAACAATTGGTCCGATTTTTCCTACCGAATTTCTTTATGTGGCTGTCTGAGAGACTCGCAAAACAACTTGTACAAATATGTTACTTTGCCGAGTAGTTTGCAAAACGAGGTTGTCAGGCCACTTTCCAAACCTGCACATTTATTTTCGTTCACTTCAGCAATTATTGTAAAATTCACTTACTTGATGCGTCGCACTGCAGTAATCCACTTTGTCGCCGTGTCGCTTCCCAAGATCTTGAAGGGAAGCGGTAAAGTTCGACGCTTGAGTCACCTTCGCGACTGTGGCAGTCTTTCACGCAGCAGTAGCGACGTCTATTTTTGGAAGAAACTCTAGGAGTAGGCGAGACGTCACAGAAACCCGGTGAGCTCATAGAGACGTGAAGTTGAGATTTACTTTTACGAAAAACAGTTTCAAAAAGGCTCCCGCCGATCCGAAATGCCACGTACACACGTGGTTTCCAAATGAGCCCACCCGCAGTCACCGCGACCCGGGCCGCCCTGGCCTATCCAATTTGTTTTATTTTGAAGCCGCTAGATGGCGCAACGTGTAGTGCCAAACTGCATTGCTGATTGCTTATGGGCATACCAATAAGCCCGTTTCACTATGACTTAGCAAACTGTGGAAGCTACGCCTCAGTGGGTCAAGTAGAGCGTCATATAGAGACAGGCAGTGGCGTAGCCAGGATTTTATTTCGGGAGGGGTTCAAAGGCATTATCCCTCCCCGCCCCCCCCCCGCCCCCCCCCCCCTTAATGAAGAAGCAGGGTGAACTCGGCGCTATGGACGCTCATGTAAAGATTATGGAGGTGCTGTTAAGATAAAACGGGTGAAGCTGCATTGTTACTTTTTAAAACGGAGCAGGCTTTATTTAAGCTCCCTGTCCGACTGTCGTCGTAGTTGCGACCCACCAACTTTAAAAGCTTCCTCACAACACACAACTCCCTCCGCTTTTTGAGTTAGCACTACATTACCAACGCGTGCCGGCCAGACAAAACAAAAGGATTGCTATACTGTCAAAAAATTAAACAGCAACACAAAAAAAAATCTCGACGCTGAAACATCAGAGCAAACGTCCACCCACAAACACTAGGCCCCATTCCAAGCCGCCATTAAAATGGCCGAGACAGCGAAAGTTTAAATTCAAATGCCGCGAGTAACAAGTCAACAATGTCACCACTGTAACATTCCCGCTAGAAGCACGCAAGAGCATTTTAAGCGTTCCGCGGCCGTGTTTCTTCCTTTCATGGATTACCTGATCACACAGTTAGATGGGAGATTTAGAAAAGCACCGGCGTATGTCGCAATTACTTTCGTCGCTTCTGCCTGCAAAGATCTTGGAAAGCGGGGCAGCTCCCGGCGCTGAATAGTTTTTGGAGCTATATTCAGGCCTGGATTCAGTTCCTGAACTCAAATGCGAGCGGCTCATATGGGCTTCAAAATGCAAGACGGAGAAACGTCAAACACCCCTCACGTCTGCGCTCCAAGTGGTCGCCCTCTGTCCGGAGGCCCTATTGGCGACGAGATGTTTTTGGTAGCGCCACCTCGCGGGCGCCCTCCTGTGACGCAGCTGGTAGGATGCAAGCAGACGACGCGGTATGTCAAAGCACGGAATGGCTATGTTAGTTCACAACTATGCAGATGAAAACAGTTCTTTTATTAAAGAAACGCGTATAACGTTTTTGTGAGTGATCTTTCTAATAAATAACAGCACCTCGCAGTTGCTTTCTTATTAGAAATACTTTAAAATGTTCAAAAACAAGCCTGGAGCATTATACATTACAGCTTCTGCGGCGTGCGGTAGGGCTTTTCAGAACTTTTCTGACTCTTGTTTTTTTTTTTTTTTCGGATCTGTGGAGGCCGCTTTAGAAAAGGGTTTTGCATTCACCAGAGTAATTGACGTAGTGTCTTCTTAGCTGTGCACGTGCGCACAGTTGCATTGAAAAGCGCCGCACACTTCTTTTAAGTGCATTGAGCTTGCCGGTACCGACGCTTCTATCCAGGTGTGACTCGACAGTTACTGCCGAGCAAATGCTCGTCAGTAAATGACGCTTAGCTCCTTCCGAATCGAAAACGCGGCAAGTAAGTTTGTCACATCGCGACGTCTGCTCGAAAGAAAAGAAATTTTCATAAATTCTTAAATTGCCGGACATGGCCCGGCAAATTCGGGCGATTAATTTATTTGTTTCATCCTATTTGTACCAAGAATTGTTTACAAGTTTAAAATCGCTTGCTGAGGAGCGCATCACGCGTTATGCGCGTTTGGATTCGCAAAAACTAAATATGCAAACAGTAGTAATTTATAGCATGTATATTCCTCAATTTCTAGGACGCTGAAGTGTCACCGACTTACTAGATTACCTCGATCGCGAGGGGGTCCCGCACGTTTCGGGTCGGCCGGATGAGTAAGCAGGGACTTAGTTGAAACGACTCCGGAAGCCGGCCTCCACTTTTTCCTGCCACTTATTTTGAGGCAATGTTCGTTTACTGGTTTACACAATTAAAAGAAAATGAATCAACTCGGAACTAATAAAAGACCAACACTCACAGAACGCATTGGAACCAAGACGATACACGGAGTTGCTTTCACTGAAGTGTTCACTACACACGCGAGAGGTTCTCGCATTTTGCTTTCCTTTTCTCAATTTGATGATATCTTCCATTCTTAGTTTTACTTTGTGCGAATCACAATACAAAAATACACCTCTTTCCCCCTTGGTAGACATTGTAGTGCGACAAAGCGCTGGATATTCTATTTTCCTCGTTCAGCTTTTTGTACGGGATAGAGAACAGCACACCACCATCAGACCACTTCGACACCTGTTTGAACCACGTGTTCCCCGCATCCCTATCTAGGCCTAGCTCAGGCAGGCCGTGGGACGTCGCCAAGTGGGGGCGCGTCCCGGATACGAGGGCGAAGCCGTATTCCCTGGTGGGCGGCTTTCCCTCGTCCTTCTCGGGTGATTTGCCGGAGGCACACCCCTCGGGATCATGACTTGGACGCGTCCGCCCCTCCGGGGAGCCACCTACATCCGACCCACCCTGGGCGCGTCCATTCCCGCAGGCTATATAACACGGCCCTAATCCAACGGGCGGGACTCTTGCTGGGGGAGGCTCTGCTGGACGGAGCCTTCCTATCTTTATCTGATCCTCCCCCTCCGTGATACTGTCAATTGCGGCAGCGCGGACTCCGACTGGTGATCCTGTCAAAAGAGACAGCGCCGTCATCTCCACCATTGTTGGCCCTCAGGGCAAGCGTGTGACATTTGAGTCAATAAACACGTTTTTATCCGGACCCAAGGAACCTTCTGTGTTTCTAAGTGGTACCCCATAAAAGGGGAAACCCACATCTGGCGCCCCAACGTGCGGCCTGTCCGGCGACTGCAAACAAAGCAGCACTCTCGCAATCACAGCGAACCAGGCCAATTTCCGGCCAAGAACTTCGTGGACGGAGGGAGAGGCGAACGCCCAAAACCCGATGCCACTCAACGGCTTTGTGGCCACATCAGCCACGCACGGACACAATGAGCAAGTGTCCTTTCAGCCGAGCTCCCCTAATGGGTATGACGCACACTGCCCGGAATGCAACCGAGGCACTCCTTCTCGGAGCGCGCCAGCCTTCGTCGCTGAGCCAAGCCCACCCGCGACTTTCGAAGTCAACACGGGTCTGACGAGACAAGAGACGATGGCGCAACAGCAGGCAAATGCAGCCTCTTACAGCTTCGATCTCTTAACCTCAGACTGGCCGTCAGCTTCTCCGCACGGAGATAACACTGACGCCGTCTACGAGCCGCAGCACAGCACAGCTGCTACAGGCGCACCAAACCACTCGGCGGGCCCACACAGAGGGAACAACCCGCCAGCCGCACATGCGGAGAGCGATTCTCACCACAGAGAAAACACGCTCGGCGCGTATCACCCCCTGCTAGAAAACGCAGCGCGGGTGATCGAAAGCCTGACGGGCGCACTGCAAACAGCAGTTAGGCCCCCGCCGCCGACACGGCCACCGGTCAGAATCCCTATCCCGACATACCGAGGGTACGGAGACCGAGTGAGTGCGACAGACTTCCTCGAAAACCTGAAAAAGTACCAACAGGCCATGGGAATGTCGGACCACGAGATACTTGAACGCATCTTGCCAATCTCGTTGGTGGACCAAGCGGCGCGGTGGCTCCGTCTAACCGGAAGCCAGCTGTCGTCGATCGAGCAGTTCCGCAAGGCATTTCGCCAGGAATTCCTCCCTGCAGACTACGAACGCAGGATGAGGCGAGAGCTCGAACAACGGACCCAACACCCAGACGAGTCACTGTTGGAGTTCGTTAGGGCGATGCAAGAGCTCTTTGAGCTAGCAGAACCCTCAGCGCCCAATGCAGAGCGGGTAGAGCGAGTCATTCGACAATCGCACCCGACTTTTGCGGCGTATCTCCGAGGCAGTCGCTTTCGCGACTTGAACGAACTGGCCTCGGAGGCTCGGCGGATTCAGGGAGACATTCTTGCCGCACGAGCGTATCGTCCCCCACCACCAGCATCAACGGCACTCGAGCCGCGCTGCGCTTGGAACGGGGACGCGGCGTCCCGAAACAGGAGACACGAAGCCGCCCACTACGCAAACGAGCGAAGTCGAAACACGTACGACATATCAGATCGTGCGCTCGACCCGTACTCCTACGAACGGCGGGCAGCAGAGACTGTGCCGCAGTTCAAGAGGCGAGATCGGAACACAGAGTTACCGACGCCACGGGAGGAAACGCAGCCACGTCCAAACCCACAGGACGAAAGGCGCGGCGCGCATCAAAACGCGCGACAGGACTCAAGAAAAGTCCCGCAACAACGTTGCTTTCGCTGTAATAGCGCCAACCACCTGGTTCGACAATGCCCAGAACGGCAGAACCCTGGTCCCCAACAGTCGGGAAACGAGCAAAGCCACCGATAACCAACCCGGCGGCTCAAAATGGCACGGAGCAAGAGACTCTTTTGCCTACAGCCTACAGAATAGGCTTTCCGACCGGCACGCTGGCACCATTCATAGCCCTGACGATTGTCGGTCGGACGTTCAAGGCACTGCTGGACACAGGAGCCAGCGCCTCGCTTTTCGGCGACGAAGTGTTGACCCACCTCCAGCAAAACTCAGTGCATATGAGGGAGGGCAACACGGCCTTTCGACTCGCGTGCGGTACCGCCCATTCAAGCGGTACTGTGCGGTTGGTTGCGAGATGGGAGAATCGAGTAAGACGGCAACGCTTCGTTCATCTCCCCAGTCTTTCCGTTCCGATCATCCTGGGCAGAGATTTTCTCGCCAAAACAGGGATCGTGATCGACGTGAGTAGCGGTGGCTACCGAGAGGGCACATTCGCACCTCTGAAACCCTTCTGCGAACCCCCAACGCCAGAAAAAACACTGGTTAATGGGGCAGGCAGCACCTGCCAAGACAAGGCAACAGAATCACAAAAACCGGGTATCAACCCCTCGACAGGTACCCCGACGCGGTTGCAAACAAGCGCCGTAGCGTCGGAGGTCACCCACCCCCTGCTGACTGAGTCATGCTACGGGTCAGGGCAAGAAAAAGCCCGTTTGTCGACATTATTGCGACGCTATGACGCCATGTTCACGGAGCGTCCCGGGTGCACAAACGAAGTGCGACACCGGATCGACACGGGCGATGCGCTTCCTCGGAGGCAAAACGCACGACCCGTCAGTCTGGCTAAACGAAAAGCCATCGACGTCGCTTTGGACGAAATGATCGACACCGGAGTTGTCCGGCGGTCAAACAGTCCCTGGGGATTTCCCGTTGTGTTGGTCCCAAAAAAGGACGGCAGCTCACGTCTCTGCGTAGACTATCGGCGTCTAAATGACGTAACGCGGAAAGACGCATATCCGCTCCCGAGCATTGACTCGATCCTTTCCAACCTCGGCAGCGCACGGTATTTCACAACCCTGGACGCCAGCCGAGGCTACCTCCAAGTTCAAATGGAGGCGGGTGACGAGGCAAAAACAGCCTTTGTGTGTCACCGCGGGCTTTTCGAATTCACAAGAATGCCCTTTGGTCTGTGCGGAGCGCCAATGACGTTCCAACGCTTGATTGACCGAGTACTGGGAGAAGCCAAATGGAAACATGCAATGGCCTATCTCGACGACATTGTCGTGTACTCCAACACCTTCGAAGATCATCTACGAGATCTGAAGGATGTGTTCGACAGGCTAAAGGCCGCGGGTATCACATTAAACCCAGAAAAGGCCCAAATAGCCGAAACCCGCATCAACTTGCTTGGGTTCACGCTCGACTGCGGGCGCATCGCGCCAAACCCCGAGAAGCTAAAGGCTATCCGGGAGTTTCCGGCGCCGACGGACGTAAACTCGCTCCGTCGCTATCTGGGAATGGTAAACTTTTACCGCCAATTCATCCCAAACTGCGCATCACTCCAAGCGCCACTAACGCGGCTACTGAGAAAGACCGTGAGATGGAGTTGGGGTCCCGAGCAGGAGGCAGCATTCCGCTGCACCTCCAAAGCGCTCGCGGACACAGCTGAACTAAAGCTGCCCGACTTGAACAAGCCTTTCGTGATCCAAACGGACGCGAGCAAACTGGGCTTGGGAGCGGTCCTGCTCCAAGAGCACGAGGGAGTGCTTGGTCCGGTAGCTTTTGCTAGCCGCTCGCTGACACCCGCTGAGGTGAACTACAGCACATGTGAACAAGAGTGCTTGGCCATTGTTTTTGCCCTGAAGCGCTTCGACATTTATGTCGACGGGACCACGTTCACGATCGAAACAGATCACCAGAGCCTAATATGGCTGTCCAGACTTCGCGAACCCGCAGGACGGTTAGCGAGATGGGCCTTGCTACTGCAGAAATACGACTATGTCGTGCGGTACAGGAAAGGCAGCACAAACGTGGTGGCCGACGCACTGTCGCGAGCCCCCGTAGACTGCGCAAATCTTTCCGCGAGGACCCAGGCCGAGCCAACGGCAAACTCCAAGCCAGGCGAAGCCGAAAATCAGTCCAAAATGGAGGCAGCACCACTGACCTCCTCGGACGAAAACGTGAACCACATAGACGCAGTGAGCGCAGTGGGGATCGTGTTCAGCAAAGAAGAGCTACTGAAAGCTCAGCAGAATGATCCGTTTTGTCGAAAGGTGATCGACGGACTCTCGAGTGAGTCGGACTCTGTGGAGTCGGGCGGCGCGTCCGCCGGGCGTACGACTGCTGGTATTGCAGTAAACGCCGAGTGTCGGGATGTATCTGGTACTGGTACTGACACGCTGGATCAATTTCTGCTGAACGCCGACGGGCTCCTGCTGAAGTATATCCCATCTGAGAAGGACACAGACAATGTGTTCAAGGTGGTAGTGCCAAAAAGTCTGAGGTGCGCAGTAATGCGTTACTATCACGACTCGCACTTGGCCGGACATGCGAGCGGCTCCAAGACTTACACAAAGTTATGCCACATCGCAACCTGGCCGGGCATGAAAAGGGACGTATTCCGCTACGCCCGCACGTGCCACACTTGCCAAAGCTTCAAACCAAGAGGCGGCAAACCTCCGGGCCTAATGCAGCCGATCCACAGCCAAGAACCATGGTCTTTGGCGGCTTGCGACGTGGTCGGCCCTTTACCAAGGAGCCCCAAAGGACACCAGTATCTGTTGGTTGTCACTGACCACTTCAGCAAATGGGTAGAACTTTTCCCACTACGAAAGCTGACGGCCCGAGCAATCACTGAAAAGCTCATGGAGGTGTTCACCCGATTCGGGTTCGCTGAAGCTCTTCTAACAGATAGAGCAAGCTACTTCGTCGGGAAGGTATTTGTGGACGCTTGCAAAGCGCTGGGCATCAAGCACAGAACAACCACACCCTACCACCCACAGGCGAACATCACGGAGCGATGTAACAGAAACATCAAACCCATGCTGGCAGCATTCGCCGAAAAGCACCGCGACTGGGACGCATACATTCCCGAGATTGGGTTCGCTCTCCGTTCCACTGTCAATCGTTCGACAGGTTTCACCCCCGCCTTCCTCACATTTGGAAGAGAATTGCCGAATCCAATGGACCGCGTCCTGGGGGCAAACGCTGGGGTGAGCGACGCACAGTCGAAACAGACTGAACATGCGCGCACGCTACAAACCCGGATGACGAAAGCCTTCTCGGAGGCCCGTCGCAATCTCGGGGTAGCGCGAGCTAAACAAAAAGCTCAGTACGACCGCTCTCGCCGGGATCTCCGCTACAAAGTAGGCGATCTCGTGCTCAGACGAAACCATGTTCTGAGCGATGCCAGCAAAGGCTTTTCTGCTTCACTGGCACCAAAGTGGTTGGGCCCGTACCGAGTGCACGAAGTATTGTCACCACTCGTGTACAAGCTGACTGAGAAAGACTCGAGAAAAGTCAGCGGGCCTGTGCATGTCTGCGATCTCAAACCCTACAATGAAAGGGAAGAGGAGGGGGACGAACAAACGCAGCCCCCGCGGCAATATGCACGCAAAACGCGAGATAACGCCGACGATGAACAACAGGCGTCTCGCTACAATCTGCGAACTCGGAAAAACTAATATCCGAAGTTTTCGTAGAGGCAGCCCCAGTAAGTGGCGAAATGTCACATTAAGGGAAGTGCAAATCATAATGCACCTGCTGCCTTCGCGAACGCGCCAGACACCATTGTTTGCTGGCAAGCAGTGACCTAGATAGAAGGTCACCTCAGCGTTCGCTCTCGGATCAACCCGTAGGGGAATCCCCCGAACTACGGCATCCGAGGGAAAGGGTAGGCGTAACGGCCATTGGTCAGTTATTGCCACCTACGCTCACGTGTCCAACACGTCACCGCAAGAACGCGGTGCGAGCGTCGTCACAAGCGGTCGGAGACCAAGTAGTCATTCGACCGCAGTACGTCCCCGCATCCACGAAGAGGATCCCCAGCCAGTACAGCTGGGCTTCGCGCCGTTCGGGAGCTGCTGCCTCCTGGCTGCGGCAGTTCAGCGGCGTCCATGGACCACGGCTGCGCGGGACGCGTCAGGCAGCCCCGCTCACGACTCTACCCCAGCCGGCCGCAGGCCGAACCAGCGTTCCGCAGTCTTCGTGCGCCGTCGGGGTCGACAACCAGTCAGGGACTGCCCGCTCTTCATCCACGGGACCCGCGCGGCGGTCGGACAGCTCGCCGACCAGGGACCAGCCGTTCCCGTTCGTCCCGTGACAAGTCCCAAGGCCCACGACCACTTCCTCCAAGGACACTACGCCTGGTGAGCGAGCTACGGCAACGTCGAGAACGTCACCGAAGACGTCATGTTATTTGTTACCCCATGCATGTGGGAGCCGGCACCGCCGCGTTGTTTTTTGTTTTGTTTTGATTTTCGAGAGTCGGTAGGTTAATTTTTATTTTTCTTAAACCTACCTCAGCCTTAAGGAGGGGGGAGTGTGGGAACCACGTGTTCCCCGCATCCCTATCTAGGCCTAGCTCAGGCAGGCCGTGGGACGTCGCCACGTGGGGGCGCGTCCCGGATGCGAGGGCGAAGCCGTATTCCCTGGTGGGCGGCTTTCCCTCGTCCTTCTCGGGTGATTTGCCGAAGGCACACCCCTCGGGATCATGACTTGGACGCGTCCGCCCCTCCGGGGAGCCACCTACATCCGACCCACCCTGGGCGCGTCCATTCCCGCAGGCTATATAACACGGCCCTAATCCAACGGGCGGGACTCTCGCTGGGGGAGGCTCTGCTCGACGGAGCCTTCCTATCTTTATCTGATCCTCCCCCTCCGTGATACTGTCAATTGCGGCAGCGCGGACTCCGACTGGTGATCCTGTCAAAAGAGACAGCGCCGTCATCTCCACCATTGTTGGCCCTCAGGGCAAGCGTGTGACATTTGAGTCAATAAACACGTTTTTATCCGGACCCAAGGAACCTTCTGTGTTTCTAAGTGGTACCCCATAAAAGGGGAAACCCACACACCTCAGCTCCAAAAGTGTTTGTTGGCACGACTACGCGTGCCACATGCGGTTTAAAGCTTTGGTAAAAGGTCCTACTACAAATATAACTTCACCAAATAAACACAACGCGTGAAACAAGCTTTGCCGCGCATTACTCCAACATCGCATGAAGCGAGCTGACGAGCGGAGGGATCCAAGAACCGCGAGGTCTGTCACAGTCTGTCCTAAGCGTGACGTCACAAACGATGATTATGATAGCTAGAAAAGTGCCCCTGTAGTTCGCGCACGCCGCCAATTCCCGAACGTTCATCGTCTCTTCGAGATCCTAGTGACTCTGCGCGTAACAACGGCGGGAGCCGAACGCTTGCTCTCTTTATTACGACGGTTGAAAACATACCTGAGAGCGTCCACTTCGAATGAGCGACTGTTCGGTCTATCGCTTTTGAATGTTCACCGCGACATAGAAGTTCAAGCGGAGGACGTCCTAGATATTCTTTATCGTGAACGCAGGCGGCTGCATCTTAATGTGTAGGCGCTTGGCATATATGAGATGATCCAGAGAGCCTGTAAATTGCTTTCTGAAATAACTAGTCCCACTTACTTTTTTATTCGTGGAAATTTCTAGTCGAATGCACGTAATTCTGATCAGTACTGAAGGTGTGCGTGAGCGCAGCGCCACCCGTTGCTTACAGTGCAGTTGTTTTTACAAAGCCTTTAACACATCACTGACATTGTTTTATGTTATAACCATGTGTTCGTTATATTATGTTCGCTTTAGTTTGATTTAACTGTGTATTTCATTAAGAATAGTCTCTTATACTTTGCCTTGAAATTGCCATCCTTCACCACACCAATGTTTCAAAATATCGGTTCTCTAGATATCTCAGATCAAGTTCCGCATATCATCAAATAAGCATGAATGAAAAAATATTGACTATTTTATTTATTCCAGCATTTTCTACCCCACAAACACTTTTCTCGAAAGCATATAAGTTGGGCCTAGTCCGCACTCCCCCTTTGCTCCATGCCCCGTGCAAAACCGACTGCGTGAGCAGGGGAGCAAGCGGGCCCGCGGGGGGTGGGAGGGGGGGGGGGTAGTAGGTTTGGCATATCGGGGGGGTTTCGACCCCCCAACCCCCCCCCCCCCCCCCCTTGCCTATGCCACTGGAGACAGGTGGCATCTAGAATGAACGCGTGTGAGACGCTGTCACGTGTCTCACTCCAATGAATTTACTGGCTCATCGGGATTCGTAGAATTCGCCGTGTGCCGTGCGCCTGCTTACACTGAGAAGTAGATGACGGCGGCGCGCGGTGGCCGCAACGTCGCGGCGCTTGCCCCACGGCCACGGCCGGGTTGCCGGCGCGCCGGCTGGACGCGACTCCGAGGCGCCAATTGCCCGGGGTTCTCGGGCTTCGTGCATGACGCTGTGCTCCCCTTGCCCGTTGTTTACTCATGTTGCATTGTTACGTTGTTACGGTTGAATGCATAGGTACTCAGAGTGAGGTAAGAATTTCTTGTAAAACAAAAATAATATATTTGATAACCAACTTTTTACAATTCAATTTTAAAACAATTCTTATCGCTTGAAGGCCTATGACATATTTGCGATGATTCAAGCCCGTAAGGAAATTTTACAATGGTGTAGCAGAGGGCAAGATTCATCAGCGGGTCGTTGAAGTGCGCTACTGCGTTGAATGAATACTTGATAACCGAGCGACAGAGAATCTGTCTCGAACCGATGGTTACAGAAACGCCCCGGGTTTGATAATTATGTAACATAAATTACAATATTTCTTGTGAATGTGCGACTAAACGACCAGAGAAACCGTTTGCCATGATTTCCGCGAGTTATGAAAACAAAATACCCCTCAAATTCAACTTCCCGAATGTGCTGCTAATTTTCGGGAACTAAATGCGCGAAATAGTGCTAAATATTGTATTTAAAAACACCGCCCAGTTCAAGTTTGATATGGGCGGACATTATGCCCGCGTGAGGTGTTGCGGCCGCAATGCTGTGACACTTCATGTCATGCAAGCACGCACACTTAAAGGGACCATGAAGACACCTTCGATATTTAATTTTACAATTGGAATAGGCTTCAGGTAATGTTGACAAAGTCATAACCTGTGCTGACGCTTGTGTGCCGAACAAATCACTTAAATAGACCCCGCTAGTATTCCTACTCGTGGCGACACCCCGAAAAGGCGGGAAGACCAATTTTCCGTGATGTTCAAGCGTAACATCAGAGTAGGCTCGTAAAAGCCGGTTCAGACATCTGCGTTCCGAGCTACAGGAACGACAGAAACGACACCAACGACATGACACCGGGACGACCGTGACACATGATTGCTTGATAAAGTTTCTCATTGCATTATCTGTCACGCTCTGTAATGCCCGTGTCCCACTAGAGCGACAAACAGAAACAAACGACAGCGACAAGCCTCAAACCAGAGTCTTTTTCGATTTGACAGGCTTTGTATAATAAAGGAGGCTATACTCAAACACGAGCATCATGCACGCGACGGTATCTTTGGCAGGCTTGCAATCGCTCGTGCTTACTTCATGAGCACCGAACGACTAAACGACTGTCAAAGGTGCCATCGCGAGCATGCTGCAGGGGTTTGAGGCTTGTCGCTGTCTTTTGTTTCTGTCTGTCGCTCTAGTGGGACACGGGCATAATGCGCACAGAATCGCCCCGGTACCATGTCGTTCGTGTTGTTTCTGTACCGGGCTTGAGGTAATAGACCGACGTCACCGCCAGTTTCGCTACGCCTCCTCTGACGCAATGCATTGCGGGAACTGTAGTCTTTCCGCACGAGGGTCAACGCCGCTGTAGGCTTGCGCGTGTCGATCACGAGCCGTCTCGTGCACTACCGCTGCTCCTGTGAAGTACAACTTTGGCTGCGTCACGCACGCTTCAGACGGTTGGTGAGATCGGTCTATTGGTCAAAGCGAACGGCGAGCTCTCGTTTTCCTTCTGTGTCGGGAGGTGTCTACAGATATTGCGTTTTCCTGGTTGATAACAATAAACTATGGATATGTCGGGCCTGAAATGTTCCCTACAATACACACGGATGAGCACTGTTGAATACTATTAGCGGCGAGATGTTTCGGTGGAGCCCTCGTTTGGTTACCTTTCGTGACGTCATTACCTTGTGAAGAACAAGTTCAATGGTGCTTGTAATTAGCATGGTGCAAGTCTGAAATCATAGCGCTCTCAAAGTAACGCTGCCCACACCGTCAAAATTGAAGTTGAGACATTCCTCTTATTTGCATCGTTTTGATATCTTTTGCTGACGTCATAGTAAGCATTCGGCCAATTGTGGTGGGTAGAGTGCCTTCATACACACGCGCGCTTTTGCTTGAGTGGTGACATCTCAGCCATTTTTCCACCCAATCGTTTGTTTATGCATTTTGAAGTACGCGCAATCTGGTGTCACTTAGCTCGAGCACGTAGCTTTGGCTAATGCATAGACGCCATTTTACCGCCCAAGTCACGCACCAAGTGCGCGAGCGTCACGCGCTGGCACATTCAGGGCAACAATGGATGTCTTCACCCTGAGACAGACAGACATGTAGGCACCCTAGTGGTGGGCCGACCACAGCGACATTTCGATCGCTCACGTCTCCAATATAAATAGGATTACGCTTCCAGCGAGAGCTCGAGCATGTAGAATCGGTCAACTGCCCAATGGCAAAGAAGACGACGTAGACGATAGATCTCCGCCAGCTCCGACTGTACAAGCAACAACAATGTAAATACAGGGTGTCACAAAAGAACATTTACACGGTCTTTTTTACCGCAAAAATAAACTAGGCATCGCCGAACGCTCATTCTCCGCCCAAAGGTAGACCTAGAGGTCACAACCAGATGTCAAAGCTTCAGCCCGATCCGATAACTTAATCAAAAGTTATAAGTGATTGTGATTTTCTTAAAATTTCAATGGGAAAATGGCGGCCGACGGAGTTTTCGAACACATTGGGCTCTATGGAACCAGAAACCGAAAACGGGCAAAAATGGGCTCCATTTTCCCATTGAAATTTTCAGAAAATCACTTATAACTTTTGATTAAGTTATCGGATCGGGCTGAAACTTTGGCATCTGGTTGTGACCTCTAGCTCTACATTTGGGCGGAGAATGAGCGTTCGGCGATGCCTAGTTTATTTTTGCGGTAAAAAAGACCGTGTAAATTTTCTTTTGTGACACCCTATACATCGTTCATTAGCTCTTAAAGACCACTGAAACCGACAGGTTAACCTCTACGTCACTACCTTCTCCGGAACACTTGCTAGACGAGAATGCAAAACGTCAGTTTTGGTATTTCGCGTGCATTACTGGGCACAAAATAAGCCTCACATTATTCTAAAAAAAATGAGCGGTATACTTGGCCACCACTGCGTCGAAAAAAAAACCTTTTAGAAAAAAATTGGAACGATTCAGCATCTTGCGAGCTTCGAGTGTGCACGCAGCCAAAAGCACGACAGAAAGCAACAATTACGTCAGGCCGTCTGGCTGCCGAGCGCCGAGCCTCAGCATCATAGGGCACGCTCCTTACGTAAACGAATATCCGCTAGACAGGCCCAGCACTCGCCCAAACGACCAAACGTATCCAAAAGGCCGCCACGCCGCACGCATTAATCCAGCAACGTAAGCGCACAGCGCACTGCGTACAAAGAGTGAGGAGCATTCGCGCTTGCATGCGCCACCTGCGCCCTGTCCGTAGCGGGCACTATAGTGCGCTGCGAACACGCGAAGAAAGCGAGAAGTCAAGAAGCCAACGCCGCGTCGATGAAAGAGAGAGAACATGTTGCTTAGACGTCCGTGTAAAAAAAAAGTGTCGACGAAATGTATCAAGCTCTGTCGAGAACTGAATATCGAAGAAACGATCTGCGGATGACACATCGATGAAACAAATTTTGAAGAAACGATCTGCCGATGAAACATCGCAGTGTCGATGAAACGATCTGTCTATAAAACCATGTTCGATGAACTGATATCCCATCATAGAACTGCGCGCCAAGAATGACGCGGCTTGCCACATGAAAAGTGGCGCGCCCTACGTAATCGAGAGCGCGACAAAGGGGCACACGGGGACGACCCCAAACCCCCAAACCACTCCAAACTAAACCAAGCAATGTCATGCCAAACCAGTCCAAACGAAACCAATTCAAGGACGGCTGCATGTATCAAGATAATAAATGCTGACAGTATTTATAAAGGCCGAGAGGACTGAAAAACAATGCCGGCCGTTGATTTCTTAAATCGCAGCCTACTCTTGCAGGTACGGGTGAACAGCAAAAGCAGAAGCAACTTGAGTGAGAAGGAAACCTCGGCCTCCGCGGCCTCTGTTCATAGAATAGCATACGACTGACGGACACCACTGCCAACAGGGATTATGGTGAGATTTCAAACCAGAGGTACGTCACGTGAAACCACCCTACCTAATATTACCGCCCTCCCAAAACAAACAAATTTGGTCGATGCATATATTTACTATATATATATGCTGCATAAACGTCCGTATAAGTATGTGTGAGTGGCACAAAAAAGAAGCGGTGGTGATATATGTAGTAATCGTTTATTTGTGTACAAATGTGCGAGGTATGCACAGCGAGGCGATGCTCTAATCACTGCGACGTTGTCCGTGTAAGCTGTCGCAAGGCGCGTTTGTGTTTTACCGCCGCCCTTGTCAGCAGGCGAAAGTTCAACACACCCACTTTCGTCAGCTTGCATTTAGTTTCTTTCGTAATTAATTTAGGTTAGCTATATTTGGTAGAAATGTGCGGAGCATAAACATGAACATAGTACATTTCTTTCAAATTGGATAAGCGATTCAGAAGTTTCCTTGTTTGGTGTAGTTTCCCCGCCGCACGACTCACGCGAAGACAAACCAACGGCTTGCGAGAAACAAAAGGAAAACACAAAGAAAGCAACCTGTAGGCGTGATGACTTGTGAGGGTGAGTGCCGTGAGGACCGTGATGTCCTGTGAGTGTGAGGACCGTGAGGACCCGTGAGTGTGATGACCTGTGAGTCTTATGACCTGTGAGTCTGATGATTCGTGATGACCGTGATTATCTGGGAGCGTGACGACCGTGATGATGACGGCGAGTGAGTTTTCGTTTTGTGTTGAACCGTGAGGGTGAGTCCGGGTGATGACCTTATTTTGAATAAATCGTGATCGTGAGTGGGCGTGAGTTTTGATTGCAGAAAAAAGGGTGATCGTGAGTTTGAGTGAGGACAGCTTAAAATGCCAACCTATGCTTCTATGGGGTGTTGCTCGTCCCCTGTGTAGTCGCAGCATGAGCGTTCACTCATGCTGGGATCACACAGGACCGCGACAAATTTTCTCAAACGCCTCATCTTCCTCCAGCTAATCTTACACGTTTCAAGCATCAAGCGATCAAACCCGAAATCTTGAACCGCTCACAGTTTGAACGTACCTTCTAACCAGGCTCTACATTTCGAACTTTAGCCACTTCAGATGAGTCAACTTCAAAGTGCTTAAAGTGGTTTAAAGTGCTACTTCTTGATGACGACATCCTTTTCGCTTAAGAAGTTATTGATTATTTAGCCGCAATTAGTTGTAGTTTAATTATAAAACATAATAACAAACGAAAAGAAAAGACAACCATGTTTTTGACCATGAGTTTGGGCAAGTTTTGGGTCGAGTCGAGTCAGATAACCGGAGTGTAAGTGGCGTTCGCGGTAACGTGGTCAAGTCTCCCAAACGTCGCTTTCCTCCCAATAACGCGAACACTGTGTCACGAGCTCGGAAGGTCTCAAGAACCTTCTCTAACAAAAGAGTTCTAAAACGCCCAGTTGCCTTTCTAGTCTGCAAGGGGGTGATCGTGCTTGAGGCGATACCGTTCTTAATGATCTGAAAGAGTTTTGGGGCGTTGAAAAACGCTTGAAGAAGCGATCTTTTCAGAGTGTAGATCAACTTAGTTGCAGTGTTGTACGGAACGGCGTTCCAAGGAACGGCGTTCCTGGAACGCGTTCCTTTTACAAGGAACGAAGGAACGCCGCCGTTCCATTCTGCAACGGTGGAACTGGAACGGGAACTCGTTACATTTTTACTGGAACGGAAAAAGGAACGGCGTTCCTTTTTTCGTCCAGTGGGGCAATGTTTACTTCATTTCCGAGAGGGAAATTTTAAAAGAATAATAACAATATATTTACGAAGAGCAGAATCGCGATAACGTTTTTGTTACTTTTACTAGGGTTTATGTTGCGGCGTCCTCGCTTTGTAACAGTCGGATGCAGGCGACCTACAACAAACGACGAGCGCGAAAGGGTCATCTAAGGGCCTGTATCTTTGTGCGCTCGAAACACAGGCACGCGTTTACCCATGCCGCAAAACCCTCTCCTCTCTCTACCGCCTAAACCAGGGGGAGCCTGTGTTAGTCAGAAAAGAAGCCGCCGCCATAGCATGTCTAGTTGTTGGCGGGGCGCGCAATGTGCCTCAAAAAAGGCCAATCGCGTTCACGCCGCTACGCGGCGACAATCTGCGGCGGCACGTTACAAGGAGACACGAGCGGTGCGGCTGACGACATTTGGCGGTAAACAACAGTTAGGTTTGGCGGCGAATACAAACCCCAGCACCGCGCAGTGGAGCGATAAAAGCGTCGGGCCACGTAATGCCAGCAAGCAAGTCCGTGCGTTAGTCAGAAAAGAAGACCCCACCATGGCATGTCTAGCTGTCGGCAAGGCGCGTATTTCTTAAATGCCTCAAAAAAGGCCATTCGCGTTCACGCCGCTAGGCGGCGGAAGTCTCTGGCGGCGCTTTACAAAGTGACACGAGCGGTGCGGCTGACGATAATTGGCGGGAAACAACAGTTAGGTTTGGCGTCCAATACAAACCCTAACACCGCGTGGCGGAGCGCTAAGCGTTGGGCCGCGTAAAGCCAGCAAGCGAATCTCTCGAGGCGGCATCTCCATGTTGGAGGCGGCATCTATGTACGCGCGAAACACGGGCGCACATTTACCCATGGTGCGAGGTGTTATTCAGCGGTAGCTCTCGGGCGAGCGCGCATTTGTGACATGCCTCAAAAAAGGCCAATTAGGGATCCCACATTCACCCCATGGTTTTACTTTATGAGGACGCAACTATATGCGCCCGGTAGTTGTGGCGAGGACGCGCATTCTTGGGACTGCACCAACGGACCTCTTGTCTCCTGTGGTTAAGTGATAACTGCCACAATGAGTGCCGACGTCCAAGTGGACTGTCTCTGGCCATGGCTGTCAACAATGTTCAAACCTGTCCAAGACAAGGGCAACGGCAACATAACATACCAATGCTTGACTTCTGCACCGTCAAGCAAGGCGATCGGTCATGTCCCCTATTTTTCTTTCATGCTCGGCAACTCAAGGGGGTTCCGCATTCCGTGTCTAGGTTGATGGTTTGTTATTTTGCATTCATGTAACGTGTCGTCTTGCGAACAGCAACATCGAAAAACAACTCTAGTTATGTTCCAACAAAGGACTTTGTTAGATTAAACGTGGAATGTTGTAAAACGCCCGTGCAACGTGGGGTAACCCTTTAATAAAGAATAATAAAATTGACTCCGCTCCTATTTCCAGGCGAACAGTACATTTGGCTCGTCTGAATCGCCCACCACAAACATGGGTATGGTAAAACGCTGGGATTTTTAAAGATGAATAACTCAACAAATAGAACCTTGCTTCTGCTTTGCTTTGCTTTTTTTTTTTTCTTTTGTCGCGTGGCGCCCTTTCATCACGGCATTCAAATTTGTATCTTGTCTTTTGAT
This sequence comes from Ixodes persulcatus, assembly GCA_013358835.2. Classification (NCBI taxonomy): domain Eukaryota; kingdom Metazoa; phylum Arthropoda; class Arachnida; order Ixodida; family Ixodidae; genus Ixodes; species Ixodes persulcatus. The sequence goes on along the minus strand of JABSTQ010005527.1, from coordinate 10,201 downwards.
GGGATAGATAAAAAAACTTTGTTTGATCTAATTAAATATGGTAATTACAAAAATGCAAATGTAACGTATAAGTAACGATACGTTACATTTTTTAAACAGTAACGGGAACGAGTTCCTTTCTCTCATGTGGAACTTGTAACAGGAACGCGTTCCAAAAATCTGAAGGAACGAGGAACGACCTTTCGATCCTCTTCTTGAGGAACGTGTACAACACTGCTTAGTTGTGAAACTCTGGCGGAAGGAGGTACCACACCTCTCCCTCTCAAGCCCGTTCCCTGTCGTTTGAAGCGCCATCCGGAGTCTGCGTTTCGAATTTGTATTCTTCGGAGACGCTACGGCGAAGCGCCACCTAGACGCTGTGCTTTAAAACCCGTGTAACGGTAGTTGCCAAAGCAGCCTCACCCTCCAAGGACGGTGATGCGTCAAAGGACGGAAGACGGACCTTAGCAGACGAGGAGAGGTGGGGGGGGGGGGGGGGGGGGGCGATGGGGGCTGACTTATGCAGCTCTTCAGATACGCTATCGGGATACCTTCCCAAAAAACACACAACCCGTAATGTGAAACACACCGACAACTGAAGTGTGACCTCGGAGCAGCTAAGGTGTCATTTCTGAGCAGGACTGAATGAACGGTAAAGGTGACAGCGCGCAAAATAGAGTCCGCATAGGCTTTTCGTAATTTACCGAGTAACAGACCGGACGAAAATTAGTGCAGCGTTTGTCACTTCGGAACAAATAGTTAGACGTGCTAAACGGAAAGCGACAAATAAACGGGGACAAGGAAGTAGTCAGGACAAAGTGCACTCTAAAATGAAGGTTTATTGAAACAAACACACTCTATTAATACCATCTTTCTGGCTATTCGTTTAGAAAATAAAACTTTTTATTTGTCAGGTACATTCAAGGGTCACTAACGCTCTCGCTTTTCTATTGCTTTCTCATAAAGTACGCATCGTAAAATTCTGAACTGTGAATTGTGATAATTTTGGGTCACATGGGTACCTATCCCTGTGCACTGCCAGATTGAACGGAGGAGACTGTTTTACTGTCCATGCATGTTATCTTGCTAGTATGCATTACCATGCATGTTATCTTGCTTGCTTGCTTGTTATCTTGTTGTCAGCGGCCTGTGGAATGCATTGTTTTGGCGTAGTGCAGAAAATGGCCTGCATAGATATAGAGCGCGGTGGACGGCGTGAAAGCGCGAAGTCACCCACTAACAGCTATCTCTGTCAAACGTAGCGTCACTTGATGGCGGGGCACATGGGCAACAACTACAATGAGTGGCGAGACGTCCAGACGTGGTTATCATTGAAGAAGCCGCATGTTCACGTTCGCGATTGTTCAAACATCCGCAAGACATTTGAATATCAAAGACTACTCACGTTGTGCATTCTGTGAACTTGTTGAGGTACATGGCTTTTCAGGGATCTGATGTATCTAGGGGACTTTTTCAGCAGCAGATCCAGCAGATATGGTACTTATGAGGGACCACATATCTGATGGATGTAGGAGCTACGCTCCTAGAGGTCATTCCCTCGCTCAAATGTGGTATTTCTAATCCTGTAAAAAGAGGCTTGCCTTTATTTGCATCGAGGCGCCTCTATTGAAACCTGCAGGCACAGCGCTAAATACAGATTTGCGCACTGCTGGTGCGGTTGAAGAAACCAGGGTACCCTCAGAGCGCTTCAGTAGAACAACAAAGGGAACGTAGCAAAAAATACCAATGCGCCTTGCAAGTGGGCGCATTTCGGCCTTCTGTGCATGAGAAAGGAGGTGTGAAGGTGGGAGAGGAGGTTATACTAAGCTCCGCCTCCTCAGGGGAGGGGGTCGCGGTTATTAGCATTTCGGCATTGGCAATGGCGGACGTGCTGTAGCAGCTGTGTCTGTAGCCGCGAGTCTTTCGCGAGGTTGCTGGTTAAGAAAAAAAGAGAAAAGAATGTTCCGCTTTTGTCCTGTATGATTTAGAGGTCGGCTCTAATCAGGCGCTGTCCAAGGGGCAGTGTTGGTGCAAGCAACATAGTGCAACAAACATCTGCTTCGCTGTCCTCACGCAACGCAGCAGAGGCAGGTTGCACTATTTCTCCGCGGGGCGCAGTGCCATCGATGCCGAGAAGCCAACGAGGGAGAGGAGCTTAGAGTGATAAACCGGAAGTTCGGAAGTGGCACCCCCCCCCCGTTGCCGCCATGTTGTACGCAAATGTGACCACTCGTCACGTGATCTCCCAAGAACCGTGACGTCACCGGTAAGATGGCAGCGCACAGAGCTGGCGGATGCTATACTTCGTTTCATTTCGGTCCGAGCGCGGACAATGGTATGAACCGAAGGGCCAATCAAACAGCGCAAAAAGCGCAACGTCATGGCGTGCTCTCTGCGCTTGATAGGACTAGCTGGCGGGGGAGCACGCACAGAGAGACGGCGGATACCGGCTGGTCCTATAAATTGCAGAGAGCACGCCATGACGTTGTGCCTCTTTGCTGTTTCATTGGCCCTTCAGCTCATAACATCGGCCGCGCTCGGACCGAAGCTGAAACGAAGTATAGTTTCTTCGGTGCGCGGTAGCCGTGATGTGCAGCTGCTTTCCGACGCCTTTGGGCTTCTTCGTGCTCACTGACGCAGGTATAATGTGAAAGTATGAAGGAATGAGACTTTATACCCTTTTTGCGCAAGATTGCTCTGGATCGTCTGGATATTAACACCTGTGAGACAGCATCAGCCGTATCGCCGTCCCGGTGCTCGGATTCCCGAATTGTTTCGAAGATCGATACAACTTTGAGCACTTTTAGCATGAAATTTTCGCACTATCTTTGCTTTGTTTGAACGTTGGAATGTCTGAGAATCGACGCGAAATGTATGCGTCGGATGTAGGGCCTAGGGGAATTTGTTTCAGCCCTAGGTAACTGCGTAATCACAACAACGTTTAGCGGGGAAGCTCCTGCGATCTTTACGTTTTGTACTAATCAACAATTTTTCGATATAACTTCTAGCATAAAATATTCGCATTTTTCTAGCTTCGTTTGAATATTGGAATGTCTGAGAATCGAAGGGAAAGGTACACGTCGCGTTAGGGCCTAGGGGAAGTTGTTTCAGCCCTTCGTCACCGAATAACCATAGCAACTTTTAGCGAGGAAGCTCTTGCGAGCTTTAACCTTTTGTGCTAATCGACGATTCTACATTGGATCGCAATACGTTTTTTAAAGTGAAAAGCTGACGTTTGCTTTATTGTCTTGACGAAAACTCTTAAAAAGCAATGGAACCAACCATTCGGAAAAAGTTCATTACTTGAGTTCATAAAACAGTTTATTTGTCCCCTTGGAACTCGGAACACAGCAAGTCTTCACATTTTTGATTGAGCAGTGTACAAAATGTTGCATCCGATGTCCCTTAGAAATTAGTATTAGTAGGCTCTACCTTGCCGATCGGTATCAATAGCCTACAGTAACTTCCATATGTATAATCATACCCCTCTCAGATGGTTGTCTAATCCATCATTCTAACATCTAGAATCTTCAAAAAAAATTCTGCCCCACCCTTTAGAGGTCCAGAGATAGAACAACACATATCAGCAATTCGTTAGATGTAATGCAACCAGGAAATTGAAGATTAACTGCACATTTTTCTTTTTCGTAGGAGTTATTGCAGCAATAATTTTTTATCAAGAGTGCGTTGTATTAGTCGGGCAATTATTCGCTTGTTCTAATCACCTGAACAAGATGACTCATACTTGTGTTCATCCCTTGCCCAAAGAGCAGTCTTGTTGAAAATTGTTGACTACCATCCCTTTGAGTCTTCAATATCCTTTTCAAAATTGTGGGCTGCATATACTTTGTTTCACCGTAATTTGGAAAAGGGAAACCGCCACAGCCCCCTCGAGCCAGTCAGAGAGACCGAAAATCTGTACAGATGAGCACCCTGATGATATATTGTCATGTGCCTCTCTCCAACGTACATACTGACCGACCGAGACTGTAGCCTTCGCTGTTTGCCAAATTGTGATGAAATGAATTACAGTAGCCACTACTTTAATTGCCCAAGGCCTTTATACTTTGGGCATTTTTTCGACAAGAATGTTATGTCAGCCATCAATGTGAACTTGGCTCAGCGGCTATTGGACTCGAATGCGACATTAGAGTTCGACGTGGACTGGAACCCATTCGTGTGCTTTACGCCGATACAAAATGGTGACAGTCGTGTCGCCTGATGGGGTTTTGCAAAGGGTCTATTGTGTCATACGTATAGGAAGTGTCCTGCTATGTAACAATGCATCAACACATACTATTAAACTAGATGCTTAGAAGTGTTTGTTTTTGCAATCAACAAGTTGAAGCAATAATTATTTATTACGAGTGTAATATTGATTTTCGGTAGCTTGGCCCCTTTTGTGCTCATTAATGTCAGTGTGCTTTGATGTTATTATCATGTGAGTAGTTTTAAGTATCCTCTGCAATGCCTACAACGGCCCTTGGAGGGAATAAATTAATAAACATTTTTACATCACTGGAGTTGGTTTTCGGATGCGCCACATGTTCACGTGAAGTGAAACGAGTGCAGCCCAATGCAACCAGTCTGTCAGTCTGGTATGTCCCATCAATTAATATTGAGGGGTCAGAGATGCGAGTGTCCTGAAAAGGTCCAGCACGTGCGGTGAACACAAATTTTTGTGTATAGACTCTGAAGGCGTAAAGGTGAGCGGAAATATGTTTATTTGGTTAGTGTATCAAATATGTTTATTTCCACTTGATTACATAATTATTGGTTCTTTGCAAATGGTTCCATAACGAGTTCTTTCTGCGACAGTCTCGAGTCAGGCATTCAGTTGTATTACCTGTGCTTCGTGTTTTCGGATGACGCTCCTGGCACGTTGGTGTTCAGTTTGGTCGAGCGCCAACTTTCACCGACTGATGCCATCTTGTAATCATACGTTATGTGCGGTCACTGACATCTGATGCACTGAAGCTGGAGGACTGGCTTCTAATCCGCAAATTTTCCTGGTAGTCTTCCGCGTCAATGCAGCAAGCTAGGGCATGTATTGCCTACGTGGCTCTGCCTTTTTCTGTACCGTTGACTTGATGTCTAGCAACAAAGTTTGTTTGCTATCCAAGCCATTTCACTTCCATTTCGTAATGATGATTTTTTCTGCATCCCACGACCACTGCAACTTGTGTGAGTCTCGTGTGGCAAAGTGAAGTCGGGTGATGCTTGGTGTCCACTTTTGAGAACCAATCATTCTATTTCTTCAAGTCACTCAGTGGCATTCTCCCTCAAAGTTGGTAATTGTGTGCTTCGTTGCGTGGACACAGATAATTGGTATCAGCAAATTGTTAGGTATTGCCCTTGGATTAAAACCGACACCAAATCAACTGTCCTAGCATTGCCGCTCACCTGCTTTGTCGTGCTTACTTCCCGTCGAGGTGATGGGGATGAGGAGCTTCGGGGTAATGTCGGCACCAGGGGCAAAGGCCGCCGAAGGTAATCCTCAACGTCCCGCCGAAGCTCCTCCAGACGTTGTCAAGGGTCGTTCGGCCCGAACACTTGCAGGCCAATTCATTGGTACGGGCACCTCCAGTAGACATGGTCGGCCTCATGCAGCACCTCCGTTTTCCTCTGTATACTTTGTTCAGCGGGAACCTACATGGTTCTTCCCGATGTCGGGAATGCTTTGGCGTTGGGGTGTCGCGTTGAATTGGCATTGAATACTAACGGGTAGCCGGTGGCGGTCGTCGTGACTTTGTGGCATAAGTCGCCCTCGGTTTGTCAGATGCCGCTTCGCTCGAACAAGTCTCCAGTTTAAATTCCTGTCGAACTTGTCCTGAAACAATCTCGGCAATCAAAATGAAAGCCGGGCAACTGATGGCAGGAAGAAGCTTCCTGATCTCATCTGCACTAAAGTGTCGCTGGCGTTGAAGTTGCAGCTGGACGACTGCTTGAGTGTCGAGACGCTGGGGAGTTGTTGATAGTGACAGGCTCGAGCCTGCAGTGTACATTCAATGTTGGAAGCCTCGGTGATAGGAACCCTTCGACTGTTGTCGTGGGATTACGGACAAGGCTGCCGAAGGTGTTGTCCCTTACATGGGGGACATGGGATTCTTAGCTTCTTGTCTTCTGTAGCATCAGGGTTGGCGTGGGTGACCTGATCCTCGACAGAATCAAGAATTCGGCCTTCTCTCGTCAATATTGGCTGATGAACGTGCACTTCAGTTCGATCATGCAAACTTTTACGGCGTTGAGGATTCGTGGTTCTCAAACCAGCGCCTGGCAGTTTCCTCCACGAGAAGTATAGGTTCTGCAGAAGCTGGTTGTCTGTCCACCCACTATGGCGGACGACACGGTATATTGTTCACTCCAGCCCTCGACGTCTTCATACACCTTTCGTGAAAGGGCGTCGGACTCTGAGGTGCGACGGCCATGCAAACAATGGCGGGAGCGGACGCGGTTTGCTGCCACAGGTTTGTCATTGTTGGCTTATACCCCTGCTACACGGGCACCCTTAACCGTGGTTATCTCAGCTTTAACTGCTCTTACGTGGCACCACGGTTACCGCACTATACTCTTGGACAGCTATTTCAGAACTAGTGAAGAGCGCGCATGCAATGCTTCGATGGGTGCTCAAGATGCTCAGGCGCACGTTCGCCCATAGCTTTGACTACATAGCCGCAGAACGTTGTCCGCATGTATTGTGCTCTAACTATGACTAACCATAACTGCAGTTAAGTGCGCCCGTGTAACAAGGGTATAAGTCAGCTTCGTTTTTTCTGGCAAACGACCGAATTCCTGTGGTTCTTGCTGGTAGTAGCGACTGGCTCGGATTTCAGGTTCTTCGTGGTGCATTTCCGAGGTTCGTTCTTGTGGTACTCGTTCGCCTTGCGGTTTTTCTGCCGGGCTCAGGATAGGACTTGGTTCACGGCTCGCCGGGGGTTTAAGACGCGGGATAGTCCGCCACCCGTGTCCCGTTATCGGGCAACTGGGCTGAGGAGCCGCCAGGGTGCACACAAAGTGAAGGGCTACGGCTAAAGTACCCAGCACCTCCACCAGAACAAAAGATGACAGCTCAGCACGGGCTGGAACTTTCCAGAATATTAAGTATTGATAGAAGATAGGACTGGAGCAAGCATCCGTGACAATATAACAAAACTGACAGAAGAGAGTCTATCCTGACCACTAAAGAAGCTGCATTGCTTTAGTGGCATTCTGTCCGAATAAATCCTCTCCTCCGGGGTTTGGCGACTGCCGTGGACGAACTGAACTGAAACGGATGTGGGACCACTTTTCTGGTAATGAGCCGCCGCAGACTGTCGTCGCAAAACTGCGTGAACGGGTGAACTGGGTAGGTAACACGCGCAATGAAATGTCCATACAGATTGCAATTCGCATAACGAGTGTTGATGAAACTTTGTGTCGACCAAACGTGTGACAGACAAGCGGAATCAATACCAACTGCAACACCTCTGCTCCGTGAAAGCGCACGTCTACGCCAGAACAATTTAGGAAGCAGCACAGCATCACCTAAAGCAGAGCACGGGAACTACCAGCTTGAAGGCAGGTCTTCGGTGCGCCGCACACCTGTGCTCCGTGAAAGTGCACGTCTACGCCGGAACAATTTGGCAGGAAGCACAGCATCATTTTGCTGGGCACGGGAACTACCAACTTCAAGGCAGCTCTCCGGTGCGCCGCACAACCAAAGTGAGCCTTCGGTCATTTGAACGAAGCGGCACCATGATTGAACACTGCCAAACACGACTCACGCAATTTCCGTCACTAAACTGTGTATCCAAATGTATTGCACACGCTTCACTGCAGACCTCAAAGATTCCGATGGTCAACAAGAGCACAGAAACGTCGCCTTAAATTTTTTTCGTAGTGGTATCCGAATCAATCCGACGTCCGAGCAACGTAGGACAGATTGTTTCTTCCGTGGCAATATCCCCGCCGGTCACCGGCGGAATGCACACCGTTCCTCCGTATTTTCACGTTATACCTACGTCAGGCACCACACTGAACTCTGAAGTCGCTTTCGACCGGCCTCTTATGACGGCTTCCGCGCCTGGAATTAGGTTGCCGAGACGAACGACAACGAACAAAGCGTCCGACAAGCTCCGGCCCAGCTGGGGCCAGCCGCCGCCTGGGCGCTGCCATCTTTCCTGTGACGTCACGTATTTGGTTTGGTCACGTGACGAGTGGTCACATTTGCGTACAATGGCAGCCGCCTTATGGGGGTCACTTTCGAGTGCAGACCGGAACCCCGGTTTATCCCTCTAAGCCCCTCTACCTTTTTTTTCAATTCAATTCAATTCAATTCATCTTTATTGACTCCAGTTAGGAGAAGGGAAAAAAGCTACATTGCGTAGCTTGACAGCTCCCTGCCTCCCATACAGACTTGGGCAGATTAGTCGGCACTTGCAAAAAAAAACAAAAAAAAACATACATACAGAACATTATACAGCTTTTGATATAATGAACAGTACAGAACTTTTAAAATATTATTTGTTGTTAAAATACAATTTTCTAATTTGGGTATTTGACATATTTTCTGTGTGATTATTGTTTTTAATGAGTTCATTAATGGTAGATGGTACAGTACACTGGAGCATTTGAAATCCGTAATTGGTTCTGGGATGCGGCTCTCTTCAGCGCTCTGGACTACGCGTCTGATAAAACGAAGAGTTTTCTTCCAGCGAAGTTAAGTGAAGGAATGATTTGTTATTATAATAAATACTATTTTCATATTTCTGGATTAATGTCTGTGTATATAAGTCAAAAACATGTGTTACCTTAAATTTCGAGAATAAAATATCGGCATGACAATTATATGGTGCATTGGCTACTAAGCGTAAGATCTCTTTTTGTGCGATGTATAATCTGTCTAGGTTTAATTTTGTCGTATTGCACCATACAAGCTGGCAGTACTTTAAATGTGAAGCAAACAATGTGTTATATAATATAATCTTGACCCTTTCTGGTAAACAAAAACGATATTTAGAAATAATACCTATTATTTTTGATAATTTAGACATAACATGTTCTACGTGTTCGTTCCAACTCATGTATTGGTTAAAGGGGCGGTGCAACAATTTTATGATTAAAATAATTTGCATCTTGTCATTTTTACGTTGTTTATCGTCTCCCCGAGGATAGAGAAAACACCTCCTTCATTAAAAAGGTCCCGATTCCGCTGCTCAATCGCAAAGCAAAAGTCGAGCTTTTTCGCCCACCTGCAGCCCCAAGTGGCAGCCGAAGGAACTACGGCGAAAAGATTACGTGACCTCGCTCGGCTCTAAGCTGCAGCATAACGCCCGCTAATGTCAGCAGAGAGAGGGAGAGGAAGCGTCCTACGAGATAGCACACGGGAACCTACACGGCACTCCGAATGACGTCACTGGGAGTGCGACCAGGTGTGACCCTGAAGACTGGGAGTGAGTTGAGGGGTGCCCGAAATGCCAATATTTATCTTTTTTTACGCAACAACTAGGACACGCATGCGAAATCGGTTTTCTGTTCTTTACTTCAGAAGTGTCAGGGGGCAACTTCCACAAATCTTTGACCGAAGTCCGGAAATCGTTGCACCCCCTCTTTAAAGAACACCCCTAGTATTTTTACCGTTGGAACGACTTGTATGGTCGATCTATCTAGCTTGAGTGGTATATCTATTTGACAGAGGGAACTTTTAGGGCAAAATAGAACGGCCTTTGTTTTATTGCTATTGATTTTTAACGAATTTGCCATTGCCCACGTACAAAGCACATTGAGAAAACTCAGATGAAATAATATTTATGTTCGTTCCTTGAAATAATATGCTCGTATCGTCCGCATACGTTATTATCTGGGCATTATGTGAAATATTTATGATGTTATTAATGTATAGGTTGAATAAAATAGGTCCCAAAGCACTTCCTTGTGGTACACCTGCCTGTAGTTGTTTCAGATCAGAGAAGTGACCATCGATGTGAATGCACTGAAAGCGAAAGCTCAAGTAACTTCTTATTAACGCCGCTGCATTTCCACGAATGCCATAATTGTAAAGTTTTCTCATTAGTGTGTCATGATTTAACCGATCGAAGGCTTTCGAAAAGTCAATAAAACTTCCTACCGTTAGAATTTTATTTTCAATATTTTTCAGAATTATTTCTTTCATGTTCAACAGCGCAAGTTCAGTCGATCGCCCTTTTTCTGAATCCAAATTGAGATTCTGTAACAACTGAAATTT